>KN884274.1:107398-126102 GCA_000934455.1 Apostichopus parvimensis
CCATCTCTCTCTCTCTCTCTTTTTTTTTGGTTGAATCAGAAGAAACTGTCCTAACAGTCTGTGTGTCAAATGAAGCAGATTAAACAATAAATAAAAAGAAAGACTTCAAAAGTCACTACTTGAGTTGATTGATTGCATTGAGTTGAGTTGATTGAGTCGATTGATTGACTGCATTCAACCTCAAAATTAAAAGTTTGGTCTGTAAATTTGCTTCAAACTTCCCTAGGATAAATGTAGATAATTAGCTTGACTATTCCAGTCAAATCATCAAACAGTGAAGTATTAATACTTGACAAACATGAAACTTTACCAGTTTTCCTCTCACTCTTGTGATTAATACAAAATATGAAAAGTGTCTAGGAGTCAAACCATTATGGATCAAAGTGGAAATTGTTAATCAATTTCTTATTCAATCTTCATTTGATGAAAAACAAAAAAATAATGTAGAAAGATATCTTAGTTAGATCAATTTACAATCATATTTATCTTTTTGAGTGATGCTCTTATTGTTAAATATTAAAGTCATTCTCATTTGTTGGACTGTATTTATACTGTATGTTTGTGTTCTGTGTTTAATGTGGTAGTTCTGTTAAGTATGTGAACCCTCAAGAAATTGCATCATGCTATTCCTATTGTTATACACTGTGATGTCTAAGAGCTGTGAGTTATACATACTATAACCTGCTAAGAAAGTTTCATTCCTGTAATTTCATGAGAATAAAGTTCCGTATAAAGTCAAGAGAAACTCTCAGTTGACAAGATTCGTCTTTAGCCAGTTAACCGCCAATTAACCATCAGTTAACCGCCAGTTAACCAGCTAGCCAATTAACCGCTAAGATCCAATGCCTTGCCAACTTTTATAGGATTCATGAAATTGAAATTCATGAAATTGTCAATCAAATAGAGCAGCTGCTTCAAAAACACTGACTCTGAATTTGTAGCAGGTTAATTTTGAGAGTTGTAAATTTATAAAAATGAAGAAAAAATAAATAAATAAAAAGACATCAAAAGTCACTACTTAAAATGATTGATTACATTCACACAGCAAAATAAAAAAAGTTTTGTCTGAAAAATTGGCTTCTGATTTCCCTGAGTATGTTAGCAACTAAAATGAGCCAAGTTTTCTCCTCTTTCTAAACAAGATGATGTTGAGAGGATCACTGCTTTGGGTCTCCATCTCGTCGTGTTCTTACATCCAATAACTCCTGGTTTCGTCTCTTCTCTTCAAGAACATCTGCATCCAGCATAGAATTCTCTACTTTCTTCAGTCTAGGCTCGTTCAAGTTGGTTTCCTGGAATAAGGGTGTAAAAGAAAGGGTATTAAGAAAGGAGATAGCCTTGTTGTTTGGTGAAATGGGTGGGGAGGGTGGGGAGGGGAGGTAGGGGGGTAGGTAAGAGGTCAGCAGGCTATGAGGGGGTCAGCAGGCTATGAGGGGGTCAGTAGGCTATGAGGGGGAGTTATGAAGTATATGATATGGTCTTAACCACTTGGTCTCTAAAGAAAGCGCTTTCCACTTCTTCAAGTTCTTACTTTGACTAACCCCTAAAGACTTTATGAAAATGAACAGGTCTCCACATGAAATTATATAAGCATATATGACACACCTAACTTTTATGACACCTCTGTACATAAATAGATGTTGTACAAAAAAACAATAAAATACAGCAAAATATCTTAAAGAGACTTAATAATTTGTCACTTTCATGCTTTTAATCACTAACTTGGCATAAGGTTGTTTAGTTTAATATTCAATTACAGCACATTTTTATTATCATGAACAACTTCACTTCTTTCTAGCAGTCAGCTCCATTAGACATACTGTCATAATGAAGAATCAGGCAGTGACCTCTAAGATATGTTTTAATTTAGCTGATTAACTTGTAGGTCGTTAAGTGAGTAGCCTCCTCGTTAGTGGTCACAACTGACATCTAACTCATGGCAAACCATGTTATAGAGAAAGCTTGCAGTACTCCAGTCTCTAATCAAACTTTAAATACATTTGTCAAACTTATACTCATATTTGTACTCAGGATGATTTTACTCCTTCTTGCGATATTGTACTCACTTGGCAAGTCTACTAAATATGTTTATGAATATGCTTAAATGCTTTAAAATTCGTTTTGTTCATAGAATTCCTGAAACAAATAGTTTACTTTCTAAATTGAACTTAAATCTTTGTGTGTATTCTGTAATTAACCTGATGAGATTATAGATCATTTAATTTTGGATGTAGTATTAGCAAATCATTCAGTTTTCAATTAGGAATATTATATTTTAGGTTGACAATTCTTTTTTCTCCATGCAAGATATCTATTTTATGGTTACAACTTCACTCACTTATGTTTAAAGCATCTGTATTATCTTCTAATTTTCCATTTTAAATATTATACCTTTTAAAGTAGAAGTTGGACAGAATAGCTAAGTTTGACGCCACAATTGCCTATCAATCCTTAGAAACTGCATTTAAGGAATGTAACATTTTATTTTAATAGTTGACTGATTTAAGCAAATATTCTTAACTTTTTCTTCTCTTTTCTGGTTTTAAAGTATTGTTTAAAATGTTAAAAGGAATTCTGATGATTGTAAATATTCTCGGTTGCTAGAAAAGAAGACATGAAATAAAAATATGGATGGAACGAAACAAAAATTATATTTGTTTATGGATATTGAAAGTAGTGATGACAAATGACAAGTGTGACTCGGTTGACACATTTATAATTTGTTGAATGTTTACATGTGTAGAGAGAAATGTCAGAAAAGTCAATGTTTCGTCTGTAATTGCATTTTCTTACTGTACATCTGTTTAGTTTTGATGCATCCTTAATCTAGTTCCGATTCAGTTTGCCCTTAATGAGAAGGATCGAAACGTCAGGACTTCTCAACTTAAACAATTACCAAAACAGGCTCTACGCAGTAGATGAGCAGTTTGTTAAAACAGTTTTGCTCTCTTGGAAAATTAAAGTTAAGAAAAAAAGCAACTTAGAATTTATTATACCAAATTGAAGGCTTGTTCCACTGCCCTGTCCAGTTGATTATTTTTGTGATCATGGCCATTAAGAGCTACCGTAAGCTTCTCTGATTCTGTGGGGGAATCCCCTGCAGGCTTCAGTGTGGATTCTTTGGTCACACCGGTGTCATCTGATGTCGTGTCCGTTTCTCCAGGAACAATATCTGATGATTCTTCTGTTTTAACCAAAAGAAACAGAAAAGAAGAAAAACAATTTCAATCCTAATTCACTTTGAATCATTTTTATACAATAATAATATCTTCAAAATATATGCAGCAGACTGTGTGATTAAACAGTAGGCTATTATGGTTACACCAGGATGGAGCATGATCTGATAGCACTGGATACGTCAGTAGAGCACAAAATCTTGACTGATCACGTCACTGCTTCAAAGTTTGTTTGGCCTTTTCAAAAAGGTAAAAATGCTAAACAAGTAGGATTTTCAAGAGTTAGTCCTAACCATAACCTCAGAAAATCAAGTCACTGGGTACAAAAATGTACAAATTGTAGAGGGTTGGGAAGTTCAATTTCATGACTAGTCATTATTTTAATTTCCAAGATGAAGAAGAAGAAGAAAACATCTTGATTATGATGTTGTTGTTGATTTATCTTTTAAATGTGATATAAATCAGGGATACAAACACCTTTTTTAGCCTGGGGGGGGGAGGGGTTAGCAGGGTGGCTAAGATGTTAAGTTGTACAGAGGAGGGATGTCCCCTCCCCTTTGGGAAATTGGAAGGTGCTTAGATTAAAAATGGTGACTATATTTTGCAACTTTTGAAGCGATGATAAAAGAAGTTTGGACTGTACCAGGGTTTACAGCAAGTACATGTTTATTTAACCCAGTCACCGGGATGTTTGGTATCACTCTGTCTGAGAGTGGTTGTGCGACTGTTTGAAATGCTTGCTCAGCCTTAAATCTTCTCTTCAATTAGAAGTGCATCACTATGCAATTTATTTGTAAGAATATTAGTGTCTTCAGTGGATAAATGAGTTAACAAGTATTACAATTTTTTTGCTTTTTTTTCCAGCTCAATTACCATGATCACTAAAATCTACTGTAGCCAGATGCAATTATAAAAGTTCACCAAAAATTTATCAATTTGATCTCCATGTTACAAATGCTATTACAATATAGATTTGACCTACCTTACGATGCAGAATGTTCTAAGCAAATTTGATACGCAATGGACTTCTGCCACCAATATATTCCTTTAACATTCATTTGGTAATACAAATCAACTAACTAGTTTCTATTCAGTTTCATTAATTGCAATGCTGTGTTAAAGCAGCATTTTGCGTCCTTTTCTATGGTTTTTCTCAACCTCACTGATTCCACTATGCCATAACGACATACATAACTAGCTTATCTATTCAAATCTTACTTCAAATGGTGGCATAAAATTTGCAACTTTCAACTTTGTTTTTCTCCAAGATATTTTCAATTGGGATCCCAATAAACCTCGCCCATAATATGAATATTTAAACAATACTAACGTCATTGACCAATACGTAATACAACACCATGCTTGGTTTGTGTAGATTTTCTATGGCAGTTGTACCAGGGAGCTGTTAGAGTCCAGCTCGCTGGTTGTACCAAGTTACCAACTCAACATTTTGAATCTATTTTTAGCAATGGCTCATAACTAAACCTGCATCTCTGATTGGTTGAATTCAAACTAGTGGGTTGGGGGAAATGTATGCGATTAATATTAAATGTGTAATTTGTCGGAGGACACTTTTCTCATTATCTGCAAATGTCCTTAATAACTCGCTTTTGGCAGGGATAAAACTTGGCTAATATCTTAGTTTGCTGTTTTGTGATTGATATATGTAACAAACTCGATGGACTTATCAAAAAAGTTGAAAACGGCGACAAAACGCAAAATGCTGCTTTAAAGCAATACTCATTGCTAAAATTGGTGTCATCTTTAAGAAGCTGCTTTAAACAAGAATACCTTACATTTTCAAACAAGATACTGAGACGGGGGGCCTCATCATTGCAGCGTGGAAATGTTTCCAACTCCCCCAAGAGACTGTTATTTTATATTTTATTTTATAATTTTAGCCACCGGTTGATCTCTTAAAACTTAGCCGAATCTTCGTTCTCTTGACACCGGGCCATTACTTTACCAATACCTTGCTTCTCTGGCTCCTGATGGTGTTTGGTTTCGTCTTGCTCTCCTGGATTGTAGAGACCTTCGACCTCCTTCCTCGTCACTGTCACTCGACTTCGATAATTCTTGTAACGAGTCTTGGGATCGATGGTGTATGAATCCACTGCTTGCGATAGATTCATTGGAGTCATCGGTAACATGATGTACAGAGTCTCCCTTTCTGCTAGAATGGTCAGAGGGTCCTTCTCTCCCAGGGCCCAGTCTCTAATCATCCAGGCAGCATTGAAAGCGGAGATGAACCCTCGGCCACACCCGGTACCCTGAGGCCAGAATGGCTGGAAGATGTGAAGGAAAAAATGTCCGTTACGGTACACTAATAACTAAACACAACTTCATTAAACCTCGGCCACACCCGGTACCCTGAGGCCAGAATGGCTGGAAGTGCCCAAAAGAAAAAAAAATATGATCTTTTTATCATTTGAAATGGCAGAGGAAACTGCAAAGAGTGGTATTGGTGCTTTTATCACCTAAATAATTTTGAAATTTCGCAATGAAACACTCAACCAGAAATTAGTGGTTACACGGGTCATAAATTTAGGACTCAAGTAATAATAGACTTTACTCGTCAGGTAATCGGGTACCCTAATTTATTTCCACTATGATTTGTGTAACACTAGTTGCACTGTATCACATACTGATATAATGCTAGAGCACATGCTATACCAGCAAATATGGATGTATTCAAAGATACTGGTCATTGGAACTAAATTCAACAAATTGGTTGAAATTTGGGAACATTATATATTTAATTTTTCATGGTTTCCTCTCAAATATAGACCTGCATGTACATGATGAATTTGTGGGGTCAGGTAACAAACTAGGAACCGGGTAGCAATCTGTCGGGCGGGTCCCCGGGTAACCTGTGTAAACGCTACCAGAAATGCCTTGCCATATTTTTTGGCATGTACTAATTTCAAGTTTTGACTTAGGGCTCTCGTACTTTATTCCAACTTACATATATCAAGTATAAGGTTCATCCAAAATTTATTTTGATGTTATTCGTGTTTACAAGGTTTTCAAACTTCCACCTTTGTTGACCTCCATGAAAACCAATAGCTTTTCATGTACTCACTAAGGTGGCGCTACATAGAATCAAGTTCATCCAATTATTCCGTTTCCTGTTGTCATCTTCAACACTACAGGTAATAATTTACTGCTCAAAATTTTACGTAGCGATTTTGGAGGTCCTGACCTTTGCCTCTTATAATATACTCTTAATGAATTGTAAAGAGATACACTAGGGTAACCATTTCCAAGGTCAATAAATAGCTATTACCGATGGGCTATAGGCAACTGCAGTGATTACGTCATCTATTTCTCGTGTCGAAGGTATCTAGTCGTTGTGAGCACGCATTTTACGTGTCGATGATGTCTCCAAGCAACGTGTTAGGGGTAAATTACCCGTCGCGTCGCACTTTTATTCCTTCAAGCCCAAGCAGGCTCGAGTGAGCATTATTATATTCTTATGTTTCCTATATGTAAAAACTGCTATGCATCTTTGCACTTGTATAGCAATATGCTGCTTTTGCATGGCATTGGCGATACGATACCGGATAAATTATTCCCTGAATTTCTTTTATTTTTAACAATGAATCATCTATATCATAGAATGCCCTTCCTCAGTCTAAGCAAACAGAGAGCATGTTATTTTGAGGACTTTTTATAATATTTCAGGAGGATTTTATACTCTCTCCAAATCTCTGAATAATTCCTTTCAAACTTCTTTATACCTCTTGTTTTCTTTCCTATTAAAGAAAGTCTGCACAATATAATGTGTTACTACCTGATAGAGGCCATCTCCCACCAAGCAGGCAAGTAACTTGTGTCCGTTCTTCTCACGAATGAGCGCCGCGTGACACGCTTGGTAAACGGACGTGAAATCAAACATGGCTACGTCGGGACGGTTACTGTGATTGACCTCAAAGTCAAACTTTGGAAGTTTTGTAGAAAACACGGCCACCTCCATCGCAAAAGATTTCATCTTATCGTGATCCACATTTGGAGCAGACAAAAGCTCAGCCGTCGTTGGTTTGTCCTGAGGATACAACAAATTTTACATTTTATCGATTACTGGCAAAACTACGAAAGTTTTACCGGTAAAAGAAACAAAGCCTTAGATGGAGTCTGTCTCAAGTTAAAGAATGACAGCAATCATAGCAATAAACCACAAGATTGGCAGAGCAGAGGAGCATAGGGGCACATACACCTCCCAGCCCCCTCTCCTTCCCCAGTCAAAGATGCAGATTTTTACAAAAAAGAAATGCCCCCTGGTTTAAACCAGTACCCTTTTTTCATTTTTGCATAGATAAAAAAATGACCTTTTATTAGTTGAAAACTGACCTATTATTAATTGAAAGTGCCCTTTTCTTGAAGAGGAAAATGTAATGAAAAATCTCTTAGGCAAGCAATGAAATTTTTAGGACCAGCGAGGAAATTTAGTTGCTTAACAATTTTTATATTGTTGATAAATAGATTTGTGAGACTGTCTTAAGTAAAGTTTCCTTATTTTCAAACCTGTTTCAAGCAATACTTGAAAAGTTTGGTGAAATTACTGGAATTTACTGGAAATAAATGCAGACAGAGCTCTGCTTTACAGTAGGGAGTAATTACAGGTGATCATTTTTCATAAATAGTTTCCATTTTCTATTTTTTTAAATTTTTGATAGTTACCAAATACTTAGGATATTCTGGTTTATTGTACAAAAACTACTAAACATATTCAGGGATGTGCTCAGGATTTCCTGAGTGCCGGGTATACTGATCGCCGTCCTGGGGGAGGGGTCTAAGGGGGAGACGGTGCCCCCTCCCCTTTGAGAAATTTTTCGATTTTTGAAGGCGCTCAGATGCCAAATGCTGGCACTTGTGTAGCTTTTTAAGCACATACACAAGTACTTGTTTTGCTAACAATTTACATTTTTAAATTTCTGTTGAATATATTGTTAGGAATGTTGGGATTTTAGATGAAAATAGTGCTGGACGGGATTCACGATTTTTAAGAAAGTGCTGGGCGGTAATTTTTAGTGATGGGCGGGGCAGCCCAGCATGGGCACATCCCTGCATATTTACATTTGTTTATCAATCCAGCAGTGGTTACAGAGCAGTTTGCTATGTCAAAACTGAATAAATTAATCACTGTAGAAAGATCAAATAACTGTTAGGCAGCAGTGTGCTAAAGTTAATACAATAACCAATATTTAATACATTCAACATAAATGAAATGTAAAATCTTCTGCCACATAATAAAACAAAATGTCCCAAAACATATGTTTGACTTGTTCAGATATAAAATACCACACAACAGATCCAATAATGCTACATATTAACAAAACAAAAACTATTCAATTTTTCATGGCAATTCTAGCAAAAATCCAACCATGATATAAAAAAATGTTTTTTGCGGATACAGGCATTCAAAAATATACTAGAATCAATAACATAAATATTTTTTTCCCCTTACTATTCATGAAAAGCTTGTCTTGAAAAAATCATGTTAACAGTTTAAGGAATTTTATCATCTCAACTTTATATAAACTGGAAAGGAGCAAAGAAGTTTGTTTGGCTAGAATGGGATTTTGAAGCAATGACCGATGAAAATTTATTTCGCTTTTTTGTTGTTGTTCAAGTTGATATATTGGTCTAAGTAATGAGTTTTCTTCTGAGAGATACAGACGTTCAGTTGAAGTACGCTTTTATATACTCTAGGCTTGCAAAATTTACGTCATCTGACGGTTGGTATCCTGTAGCTTGCAAAATAGGGATTGTTGAAAAGTCCGACAAATGAAACCTACGTTTTATTCAACAGATCACCTGTACATAAACCCTCTTGATATTGACAGACATTCACATACATTGTGCGGGTCAAAATGACATCTATTGTATATGGGACACTCACTGATAAGTTAGTTTATTATTACTAACAATAATAACTAATTAATATTTTTCCTTTTTTTTTTACACATTTAACAGTGAGAAACAAAAGACACTGCAGTGTTTTACATTTATTTTTGTTTTTTACATGTTTTTACATTTTACATTTTTTACATTTTACATATTTTTTTTACATAGTAATTTAAAAGCTATCCGATAGCATGCTGTACTTTCTGTTGAACCCTTACACAGTTTGTGTTTCATTTTTCAGAATCACTTGCACAATATGGTATTCAAATAGGCATAAATACATAAATGCATAAAAATGCCAAGACCTTACCTCCTTTAGGACACCCTTTGTAAGTAAGCAGGATTTTTTGGCAGTTACGACAAAGTAATGGGTCTCGTCTTTATAGTACACAATATTCTCCAAATCTATACCAAGACTGGATTTCATCTCTTTAAAGAAATCTTGTTTCATATGATAGAAGCAGCCTCCAATCTCTTGTACTTTGACTTCCTGGCTGGTGTTGTAGTTGACAAAATTAAACGTAATCGCAACAGCCAGTGCACGACCAGCCTTCTTCTTTTCAAATCCTGCGGTGGAAAGAAAGAGCAGACACTGAGAGCTGCCATTTTGAACGAGGAAAAAAACAAAGGTAAGAAGAGTGCAGATTCATTCGGGACTTTCTACAGGGAAAGATCCAAGACTTTTCCATTAATCGAGGAAACTCAAGCATCAAATTTGATCACGATGAAAAGATTTTATTAAACAAGAAAAGTTCCTTTTTTCTTCTTGTCTTGCGATGCTGTTCTCTTGGTTGAGTTTTGATTGAATAACTCTCAAGTCAAATTGTGTTGTGTTTTTTGAAGCAAAAGAAATTAAATCTATGGCAGGGTATTCACAGCATAGCTAATCTTGACATCAGCATTAAACACCAACGGTGGTCACTGGTCAGATAGACTGAGGTCAGTCCTTCATCCTGCATCACCTCTCGCCAGAATGTCCGAATGTCCGGCATTTCTCATACCAAAAAACTTGTGAGCACGACTTAAAGCACTCCATATTCCATTCCATATATATAACATTCCATATTTGTGGAATATACTACCGTTACACATTTTCTTTTTGAACTCTTACTTGTACCTGCACTGTACTAGCTTCAGTAAATGAATGTGCCTGTGTACGCAAACATTTAAGTATACCCAGGCTGCGCAAAACATCGTTACAGCTAATACTGTCTTCCAGCTTCATATCAACTGTATTGAAATTGTACTTAATATTGCATTCATTGCCCAGAATAAACATCATGAAATGCATATAAACTGCAGGATTTCCCACAAACAAGATGGCATGAACCTTGTGTGTCGTGATCATGTGTTCTGATCTCCTCGGGTCGTTGATACATCCTCCATTTTGATGTTGTTATGTCAGCGGCCACCCCAGTAACAGACTCTCTATTGTTAGATGGCTGTGTTTATGTCACACTAGGTGGTTAACATCTTGAAAAATAATGTTATATCTCAAAACCCACATCAACACTTGACCTATCACATCGTTATAGTAGACAAACATAGCCTAACCTATTTGCTGCTACTAAAGAGCACATATTTATTATTAGTGGACTTTTTGCCTGTATTTACCTTTCAGAGTGTTTCTTCTTCCGTCAGCTCCAATCACAACATCAAACTCAAAAGTAGCGAGAGAGTGGTACACTGGATCAAACTTTGCCCTCCAGCCAGTACCTCCTTGAAAGTAGAATAAAGACAACAAGATGTTCATAGATCAAATGCATCAGGGATCAAATCTGTCTGAAACTTATATTTTTTAATTCAATTAAGATTCTTTGAGGTAACTAAGTCAAAAGCTATTTTCTTTCACAATCAAAATGTACTGTAGACTTGTAGATGTATGAATCTTTAGCATTTTCACTCCACTTGATTGTCATTAATTCAGCTTTGAAGGAATTGTGAAGAAATTAAAGCTACTGGTGTCTAAACCCTTTTAGGAATCTTTTGCAGAATACTAGCATCTTTGGTAGAAATTTATTTTGCTTCCAAAAACTTAACAACTTTGAGCTATCTTCAAGCCATGTAGTAACTTGAAAAAAGACAATGTTCCTTATCTCTTTTCCCCTCCCCCCTCCTCCACCCTCATTACAAAAAGATATTAGATTTAAAGAAAGAGACATAATAATTTAATGTAGCAAAAATGAATAAATCAATGATAATAAGCTTTGGAAAATATAGCTCATGTTTATTGTGAATATGGTTATAACTTAGTACATAATGATAAGGTTATCAAATGTTGTCATTACCTTTGCAGAACTGCTTCCGAGAAGTTTCACAATGGATATAACAGCATTAAAGAGAATTAATGCAAAATGAACAAAATATACATCTCTCACTAACATTCAGTCTTGCAACCACCATGTTAGTTTTGGGGTCAGGGCTAAGATCTTATATCCCCCCCCTCTCCCCCTGAAGTATACATGGTTGCACCCCTGCTGACAATAACAGACATTTACCATCTGATTGGTCCTCTGGGGGTTCTACTATGTCCTCTAAGGCGACATTGTGATGCACTTCTACTCCGAGGCACAAACAGATCTTCAATAAAATCAACTGCAATCTTCGGATACCTGATGATTGCAACATCATAAAATGTTAATTACAATTCTGCATGGTTGTGTGTAAAGACTAGGTAATTAATTAAAGTGATTAAGTTTGAAATACTCATGATAAGAGTAAATCAAAAGTTAGTAAGTAAAAATCAGTAAATCAGAAATATGAAGAACTAACAGGACACTATAACACGTAACAAAATGTTAATTACAATTCTGCATGGTTGTGTGTAAAGACTAGATTATTAATTAAAGCGATTAAATCTGAAATACTCCTGATTAGAGTAAATCAAAAATATTTCCTTAAAGATGGCATTTAATTGTTCGAGCATGAAGTACCTTTAACCACTTACTTATGTGATTGATGTTTCCAAGGCAAAATTTAGGGTACAGAATTTTGGCCCCGAGCCGCTTTAGATCTTTGATGACAAAGGGCCACAAATGAAGCACATTGTTGCGAGTAAAGTCTTCTCTCTTTTCCACAACAACGACTTTTGCACCCAGTAAAGCACATTCAATGGCAGTTTTCAAGCCACATGGCCCTGCTCCAATTATAAGAATCTGAGAAAACACCATGACAGAGTATGTTGTTACTGGATTAAAAATAAAAATCATATATAAATATGTATAACTAGGATCCAAGAGAAAAGCAATAAATTTCTTTACAAATGTACATCTATGACATCCCACCCTGATTGCTTGAAATTATTCAGTTTTGGTATAAACTGTGATACTTAAACCAGTGAAACCTAGAAAACTGAATGTTGGAATTGTATACCCTGGTATTACCTGCTGAGTGTGCTATGATTTTATTGTCTCAGCTATAAGACCAAAGTATAATAGAATAGAAATGTAATAACACTATTTAGGTCATCACATGAAGAAATGGAGTACAACGCTTAAATTACTCAATGCATAGATCTTAACATCTTTTCTGGGCTACAGTTTCAACTCACCTTCTGTTCTCTGCAAATGGTACCATTTCTGTACTCTTCTCTTTCTGTCAATGGAGTCAGCAGCGACCACAATGAAAGAGCTCTCCGGGACTGTACTGTATCGCTCAGAGCTTTGTAAATTAGACTGTGTTCATTAACATCACTCAATCCAACTTGTTCATGCAGAGCAGAAAATGATGACAATGTCTCACTCAGGCTCTGTGCTTTGTAAAAATTTTCAAATAATGGTTCTGAGAAATTCTCTTTCTGTGCTGAACCCTCTTCTTGTTCCTTATTTGGTGATGGTTCTTGAAGAGTCTGCATTTTTATTTTGCTTTTAAACACGATTCATATAAACTATGAGTAACATCTGGTTTCAAATCTAAGTAAGTTTCATGGCCTAAAGTTAGGCCGCAATGTTGCGTAAAGCCTACCACCAGTACTAAGTTAGGCTACTTACACTGCAAAGCTGTCTATTTTCACTTCACAACAATTGCTGATTTCGCTTATTAGGCTATAGTGGCATGCTCTGAGTCTGACTTGTAATTCAAACGAATTTGTTTTACTGTAGGCCAGTAACCACTCAAGCCTATGTCACTACCTAAGCCTATATAAGACTTGGCTACCACTTTATAATAGGTCTAGCCTACATGTGATGTATCGAGACCGCTCCGTAAATTGTAGCGGAACTGGGCCTAATGTTAGTTCAGCACTATGATTGTGTGAAGGACTTGGACAGCTACCTTTGCTTAGTTATAAAAACGGAAATTCGGTAGATATTTTGTTACAGACGCTTTCTCCAGATGGCAGTTTACAAGGTAACATCATCTATTTTATATGAAAGTTACGAATATCTACTGTATCCAACTTGAGACGGGCTTTGCTTGGACCCTGGCCTTCAGCTGATCTGTCCTGAATGTTGAGAATTCAATTGCAAGAATTAATTATTACAAGCACCCGGCATGCAGTACCCGCCTTCTCCTTTTAATCTACAGAGGATGATACAGACCCCTACAACTTCCAAGTAAGTGACGGGAAATGTTTCCAGTAAAAGTGCAAACGTTCAACTCTATGTAAGAATTTTTTATATTATATGATTAATGTTGAAAGATTATCCACAAAAAACCTAAAGTGTATTAACAACTCACCAATACAGTGTAGTAATGAATGGTTGGTAAAACGTACCGTACTTTAATTCCAAACAGCAAGGATATGTATATTCAGCAGTAGTTCCTTTTATGACTTTAGTGTCCAAATATGGCGTTTGAATTTTCCGGTTGCGTTTGGGCTGAAACTTAGGCTCTACCTCTGTTTTGTATGTAGACCAGGTCTACTAACTCACTAAGTGAACTAAGTCTGTTGATTAATCGTATATTTTCCAAGAAAGAAGGGAGGTGATACCAATCCTCATTTTGTCGCAATTCAAATTTTGTTTATGCCTACAATGACTTCTCAGTAGCCTATACTATATTGATGTCATTTATTTACTAATTATTTGCAAACAGGGAGCTTGCATCAACAGATCTTTAATAGGATGACCATCTACAGTCACAGTCTCAGTGCAAGGGGACTGGGGCTGAGAGCGGATCAGTCGTTCGGTTGTTTGTTTTTTTGGGCCCAACTTGTTTGTTGGGTGACTTTTCTAAAAAAAGTGCCTTTTATTAGGATTGTGAAACAACTCATTGAATATTACCACAAATTCAAGATACGTTTCACATTTATGACTGATTCAATAAACTAACTTAAGTAGGGCCTAATAAAAATCATACACGTTACTATTATCATGGCTCCTTCTGGTCAAATGGCCAAGATATGTGTAGACATATAGTATAAGTATTGTCCTGCCTGGCCGTGGTTCTGAGCCAGAGCTGGAGTTAGATAAAAACGGGATCTAACATTGTACCAGTTCTGCGAACAATTGTTTTAGGTGACCCCCCCCCCCCCGAGAGATAAGCTTACTATCGTTTTGATGGTATACAGCCAGTGTGTTAGTGTAAGTTTTAATGTAGGTGTTCTCAGAACGAAACCGTAATTCCTGCATACTTCTTTGAATAGCAAGTTAATTTGAAGCAAACATGTGCCTTTCCTCAGAAACAAACAGTAGCCTACAGCCTTTATTAATGATTGCCACTGCAAAGTAAAACTTTATTCTTGGAATATATCTTTGTGGGCTACACCCCTCAGTCCGACAAGTTTTCAGTTCGACAAGTTTTCAGTCCGACAAGTTTTCAGTCCGAAAATGAAATACACGTTTTCAGTCCGAAAATGAAATACACGTTTTCAGTCCGAAAATGAAATACACGTTTTCAGTCCGAAAATGAGATACACGTTTCATAATGGAACAAAGGGTCCGTTATTCATAATAGGCCTAGCCAAAAAGGTTCGGTATCATTCACAATGAGGAATAGGACCCCCTTTAGGAAACGTACAAGTTTATGCCGTTAATATGTCGAAAATGTAGGTTTTGCTGCAGGGGGTTGGGTGAAGCATGGTCTTGATAGTGTGTGGCTCATATTCTCTGCAAAATTATGCATCCGCCCACCATCTGGTGGTGCCCCCCACATAGGACTGTTGTGCCCCCCCCCCGAATAAAAAGTATGTTGAGGCCACTGTTGAACACTATAGACGTCCGCGAAAATGGAGGACGTCTTTTGCACTTGTATGACGCACTTCTCTCCTATTATGAATAACGAACCTTTTTTCACATTATGGATTACGAACTCTTTGATCGATTATGAATATCAGACGTCGTTTTTTCGGACTGAAACGTGTATTTTATTTTCGGACTGAAAACGTGTATTTTATTTTCGGACTAAAAACGTGTATTTTATTTTCGGACTGAAAACGTGTATTTTATTTTCGGACTGAAAACGTGTCGGACTGACAACGTGTACCCATCTTTGTCAGGAAAGCCAACTTCGATTGACAGCAATGTAGGTGCAGCGGATGGGGAGGGGAAGGGTGACCCTCGAGTCTATAATCGTTTACAGAATGAAAGAGCAGCCTGGGCATGCGCCTAGAAATATGCACTACCTTCAAGAACCATGTGATGATAGTTCATCGCCCGAATATACCATACATGTCTCCTACACATATAATCAGATGAATATGCCTAGCGTTGTGGCTTGGTAGTCCCGTCAATACAATACGAACAAACAATAAATTAAACTGACAAAAACATGACGAAATAACGAAATTTGATAGTACTCAATGAGCGTGGGAATTTTCAAATACCAAAATTGTTAGAGGAAAAAAAAATGTGAAAACATCACAACAGTACCTGGTCAATGACGTAATCTTCCCGCTGTCTTTCTTTCTGGCGTGGGACGCCATCAATGGATATAGACACATGAGTCAAAAATATGTGTTCCTTAATATTACGTGGAAGCGGTAATAGTGATGAAAAACTGCTGGGACGGTATCTGGAACACTTGGGGTATATGGGGATGGGGGCCATGCAATTGAAAAAAATGGTAATTCGGGGAGATACACCATATGCGATTAATTTAGCTGTAAGTAAGTGTGGGACGAATGTGTGTTGAATGCACTAGAAAAGTCTATACAAGTAGATCTCGCATACTGTCTATCTTTATCTAAATGAGAGTAACTTAGTGCAGATATGTCAACACCGCATCATCAACCCCACTTTTTGCCTATATTTGCCTAAATTTCCTCATCGTGCATATATGCAGTATGAAGGCTTGACCTCAAGACACTTAGTCAGCATAGACCAGTTCTATTCTGAGCACCAGTCTTAAGTAAACGAAAGGAGAACAGAACACAAAAGCGGAGTCCCTGGCCTTCCTCGTACAAACTTTAATTCCATGCCTTGACATTGCAACGTTTATTTGTACATACGGTATACGCACATTGGGGATCGAACAGTTCTTAAACCGCCGACACTAATTTCTCATTGGTTCAACCAAGAAATGGAAGCGATACTACGGAGACGGATAGTTGTGATGAGGAGGGGAGGGGTGCGGGGATGGGAGCAGGGTAGGAGGGAGTCATGTGCACACCTGCGTGTGATTCCATCATGTTTACTTATACAACTAAAATTATGATGTTGTAACTATCTTTCTTTCACATATTTCTTGTCGAGGATGGGCAACATAATACTGCAGACGGAAACCAAAAAACAAACAAAAGTGTTCTCAGTTTTATTCCCTAAGGGCAGTATTAATTAGCTGACACATTTCACTTGTCAGATCTGTTCCAAAAGGACCTGTAAAATATATCTTCTGGGTAAAACAAGTGGTCTTCTCTCCTGTTCCTATGGCTTGACCAACATGCATGAACCAATCATGAGCATAATTTCCTCGGTTACATGACCAATCAGGAGGTGACAGACTACACATAAACAGCTGCAAGCGGAGGGGGTTGTAAAATGACCTTTCATCTCTCCTTTTTTTAAGTTTCTGGATAGTATCATTTTCCCTATCCAAGGGGGAATAATACATCTAATCGAATGTTTTGAAGCATAACAAAGCAAGCCAGACATTTATTACGTAATACTGTCTGAAGAGAGTTGAACTTTTCACCTTGCCGAGGTCAAACGATGCTTACACGCACACTTGTGCAATAGGACCTATATACCATGGCTACCTGCATCGTTATGTAGAAAAGAATTTACGGGGTGAAAGAATCACAGTAATATGGACCACTTATAATAGACGGTTTCTCGGCGAATTTAGGGTCCTTCTCTCTTTCTCTCATTGTTCTGCTAATTGCAAAATATTCATACAAAAACAGGTAAGTAGATATAAAAGAACAATAATCTAAATATGACAGGTTAATTAGATTTTCACAGCTCCATGGCATCGATGCATACACTTCCTTGAAAACAATGTGTGTAAATAACAGGTCAGTTGTACGAATTACAAAAACATTTTCAACCGTTTTATAGTGTTCTTCAGAAGTGGCAATATCCCAACAACTATTTAAAATAAGATTGGAAGAGTATTTGAACCCTTCAGTGTGTGTTTAAACTGAAAACGAAGATATATATTTATATATATATACATATATAGGCTATACGAAGTTAACACAGAATACAGTTTCATGCACTGAAATTTTATCATAAAATTAATTCCATTTAGAGTGAATTACACTTTTTGTTGCTTAAAGATTGTATGTTGTTATGGCACCGAACACAGATATTGAAAGTGCGGCTGCAGTGCTTGTGAGAAAAAGGCTTGTGTTACTACAATTGAAATCACTTGTGTACCAATGTAATAAAGTTTTCTGTTCAATGAAAGACACAAAGAGTTTTAACAGCGTCTTCATTACGTAATAGCCATAATCCAGAGGTAAAGTGACCCGTTGGGTCATGGCAAGGGGGAGGGGTGGGTGGTTGGGTGGGTAGGTGGGGAATGAAGAGGTGCCTTCAGCTTGGCACCACTGATTTTGTTATGCATGCACGGGTTTCGCTAACAGATGTTTGCGTGGTGTCTTTGCTGTATTAACAACATACCCGCAACCGCGAGGAAGTAGCCATTGGGTGAGAAGTGCAGGTATAGCTATATAAATTTGAGGGCCATTCTGGGGATCATACCTCAGGGTGGTCTATTAGGGGCTCCGCGGAAACATGAGTTAAGGGGCAATGCATCCTCATTTTCATAATATAGTTAAGGAAAAATGATAGGGGTGGGTTGGGATCCCGATGACAAAAATGTCCTTAGGTACTGACCTGGTTTCTCTGAGACGCTATTATTTGACATGAAACGAATTCGATAAACGAATTGTGTTCATGGATTATGGTGAAACTTGAGATTATGTATTGGATAAAATTATATCGCAGGTATAGTCTCTAACATGTCTCTTTGAGCCCCGAAAACTTAAAGACAGACCTGAAATGAAACCCACATCGTCTTTAAATATACATAGAATGCGAAACAATACCCTTTATTGTGCTAAAATTATTTTGTGTTAAGTTTGATTGTATGCAAATATAACCTTGAACGGGTGCAGCGACCGAAAGACATAAATCTCGGCCAGGGTGCTCCGTTTGACATAAAATTTTGGATTTTCAAAACTGTTATTATTTTCAATGGTATAGTAGCTACCAAACAAAATGTTTGTAAGAAAAAGCA
>KN884274.1:134670-145070 GCA_000934455.1 Apostichopus parvimensis
ACACACACTCACTATCAGAGTTATTCACAAAGTCAAACAGACAGTTTCATATCACTTAAACAGCGCCACAGCTGCACTCAGAATTGTGTATGGTACGGACTTACTCGAGACAACACATACCATTCATTGGGAAATCATTCTGAAAATGATCAAGTTAGACATAAAACTTGTTGTTAAAACCACGCCATGAAATTTGAAAAGACAAATAGGTTGTTATGAAGCGAGGTGTTAAAAGAAAAGATTGGGGATGTTGAGGTGAAATTATCTACAAATTACTTTATGCAAAGCTGGTGAAGCATACACACAAGCGTTATACATGTCGTGACGTCATAACACCGGGCCAAAGCAAATAGTATTATTTGTTACTACAATTAACTATACCAGTATATATACCCACGCCGATTTTTATTTTGTCGGACGGTAAAAATGTTATGGGGAATGTGCTATTTAGGAGTTTCAAAACCAATGAATTCTCAGTAAAGTATAAAAGCCATCTTTAATCAGGAACAAATCTTCTTGCGTCTTATAGAAAAATACTGTAACACCAAAAACAAAATCACGGAGCTTAAAGTGAAATTACCCACGATGAAAAAAAAAAAAAAAATCAAAAGATATCGGACACTATTTAAAAATATTTCATAGTAAGTAATCTTGATTCTAACAACCCTGTAATATTGGTTTATGAAGTAAAACTATTTTCATCATTTTTTTTTTTACAGAAATGAAAATAATAAGAAAGGATAAACAACACCCAATGTCGAATTACTTGTAATATACAAACAAAGTGAGAACTTGTTAATGAAGAAAATCAGTGCGAACAGCTTAGGCTATAGTCTATATAGTGCGAACAGCTTAGGCTAGTCTATAGTAAAATTCTACTAGATTTTCCTGGTATGATCTTGTTCAAGGTTCCTTCTATCTGACATGTTTAAAATAGGAAACGTTCATTTACTTGTAGCAGGGATATGTGAAGCGATTCCTTACATTAATTAATTGAGTGTGACGTCACCAATGACGTACATCATTTTAATGAGAGTGATTTGCTAATCAATTAATTCCGTCACTGTTTTTGACGTTAAGGTAGAATAGAAGAAGCGACTGATCAAATTCTACTTGATTCGGGTAAAATTTTAAAAAAATATTCAAAATGTTGTACATTTTCGTATACAGCATTTGCAGTTAGACTTTCTGGTCTTTTCCTGTTTCAACTAACTTTTTAAGCAACTCGAGTATAGAAATGTTGTTCAAATTGACTCGAACATTTGAAACGTGAAAGCAAGTGTAAGACTGCATGCTATAATTGCCCGACCGTACTGTAATTCTGGAAATCCAGTTATGGATGAAAACAAAAATATGGAGTATTATAAAATATTGAATATTTTAAAGTGACGATCCATATTTTTTTGGGTGAAAAATTCGCCACAGACTCTCTGAATGATGGCCTCCAATTACTGGCAAGATAGATAAAACAAAATTTTCTTTTAAATGTGAAGTACAAAAAACAAACACACATTAAAAGTAAATAAATATAATGCGTCAGAAGGACTCGGGAGTAGCTAAAAAACACAAGAATTAAAAAGTTTGGGATTTGCGAAAGAAGTCGATCATTTAGAAGAAATGATAGGAATATTTTTTTTTTGTCCAGTATGGTTCATGTCTTCTTCTTCCAATGTTAGATACAATTATCGATTTAATTACGTTATGTGACAGGAATTTTGCATTATCTGTAAGCACGAAATTCTATAAGGTTTAAATATGGTATAAAAATTTATCAGATTAAATGAATTATATAGGCTCTTCACATGTGAGTATTCGTCTTAACGGTTAAAAATATGCCGCTTACATTTAAAAAGTCACCACACTTCTCCGATTTGGAGGAAACTTGGTAAATCCTTTCGTAAGTACTTTCAAAATGACTATTATATTCCTCAAATATTTTAGTTACCCAACTTCAGAAAACTCAGATTTTGAACGTCATGAAATTTTCTTCTGAAGGATAATATGTTCTGGCTTTACAAGACGTTTAATACTGTTGAGAAGCCACGGTTGGTCTATCTGGCATATTGGGGTTGGGGGGTGGGGGAGAGACAATGTGAATTAATATGAATGCTATTGGAAGTTACTTAATTAAAAACTTATCTACATCTTAAACCCTGATTATTCCGTGAATGATGTAAAATTCCTTGTGTTGTAAAATATTTACACACACAAAAGACATTTTTCCATTTTTCGCCATTGAAATAGTAACATGTTTAATGTTACATACACAGTCATCGCCAATATTACTACTATACTCACAAAATATTTAATATCTACACCTTTTTGTTGCATTCTTTCACTAAAGTAATCATAAAATCGCCTTGATATATAAAAAAAAACAGAAAACAGAAAAACAAATATGGAAATACAGGACAGATATTCGTTAAAAGTCGAGAAATAATTTGTGCGACTGTTTTTTACCAGGCTACAGAAAATAGTTAGAAGAAAGAAAAAAACAACTTTTGACACTCATTTCTGAACGATACAGAGACACATTAGAACATATAATGCTACGATATTAAACGGTATGATAATCTTGAAGAAGGACAAAAAGCAAAAAACAAAAAGAAAACGACTCGCGCCATGTTTACTATAACAGTGAAAATTGTGAAAAAATTAAATGACGTCATAACTTAGTTTCTCTATAATTCGTTAGAATATATATAAAGATAACAGGGCATGCAAAACATACTCCAAGAGCGAATTGCCATCCAGAATGAGACTTTTGAAACACTCGATTCATTTAGCAGAATAATTTGTTTTTAGACACACGTGTGTGACCCACACAAGAACGGGTCAATTTTGATGCACACAGTAAAGTATTGACATGCGCAGATAAATCACGTGATCGTATCTCTTGATCGCAAAATGCATTCCTCAACTAGCCTATGGTGGCCTAGAAGGGACATGAGATATGAGAATATATTTCGACGTTTTTATCTCAAACTGTCGACTTTAAATTTGTCTTTTTCTATTCGATTTCTCAAGTCCCTCCTCCTCTTTCGTCATCGTGCAAAAATCTTGAGTGAAAATTAACAATCATTAAGGATGCTCAAAACTTTCGGACTTATACCAACCGACATGAATGTGAAAAATTCATTTATGTAATATGAAATGTGCATATGAACTGAGGTCAAAAGTGAATACTAACACATAGATATGTTTTTTCATTTTTTTTTTGTCCTTTCTTTAGACTGTAATTTAAGACTTAAAAAACCAAAAAAATGGAGATTTTTTTCCCTCTAAAAATGCGACGTATAAAATGCTGTAATTAAGAAGCTGCCTGGTTTATCTGAAAGTATCCTGATTTAGCAGAATTTTCTTGAAAATAATCCAATAAAATGATGATGATGAAATACTATAAGAACAAAGATATAGGCATTTCGAAATGTACAAAAAAAAATTGACCCTGTACAAAAATGTCACACACGTAAAAATCTTAGGGTATTTGCAAATCAAGACCTATATTGACCCTTGAATGAACTACTATATAATGTATACAACTGTTGGGATGATTTGATTAGAAATCAATTAGTTTGACCCCATACTATGGACAAACTGAATCTAAAAGTGGTAAATAGATTATACCCTGTTTGTGTTCTTTATCTAAAAATCTAGACAGTTTTAACGCGAATACGAAGTCATAATTGAAAGCCACATTATTCTAAAGATCTAGCCTGCATGGTATAACAACCCCAAAACTTAAAAAATGATGAAGTAAAAGAGCACATGATTGTTCCAAAAATCCCATAATATAGCCATTCAGAAATTGTAAAGGCAAGCCTACACATTAAACGAAAAGAAAATATAAAAGAAAAATGTTAGAAAGGAAGTGTTGTTTTCTTATATTATAATCGCCGTCGTGTGAATGGGGTACATACAAAAGAAATATTCGCCTCTAAGTTTTTGCCGTGGTATATCCCCCGACTAACGGCGACACGGGTTAACTTATGGAACTAAAGATTACAAGTGTCCTTGTATTCGTCAGTGTTTCTGTGAAATAAAAAACCCTTGCTCCATTAAAAAGAATTTCGAAATATTCCATACAGATTAGTCAAGTTCGATACCATTTCAAACTGTATTCATAATTGGATATTCCTACTGGAGGTTAAACAAGTGAGATGTTCAAGTTCTCCATTAACGCATCACTTGCAGCACCCTGTTTCACCTATTTTTATGGTTTCAAATATTCAGGGTTTGTATTAATTAATTTTAGGTGACCCGGTAAGAACATGTGACACATATAGCCACACGACAAACCCCCCCCCCCCTTCGGATTTTTTTATTTATCTTTCGTTGCTTTCGAACTTATGAGAAAAACTTTGACGGTATATGAGAAGAAGGGAAGCGAAAAAGGTGACAACCTATATTGTGATTTATAATTATGGCGGTTGCTATGAATATTCATTAGAAGAGCAAAATCGGGTCATTTTGAATAATTTAATCAAAAGAAAAGGAAGTCTCTACTTTTAATTACTATTAAATTATCGAGTTCTAAGTGAAAACTTAACCGAATAATGAAGAGTATTAAAAGTTTTGTACTTCTTCTTGTGTCATCCAGGCTATTTGTAAGTCAAGCTGAAATATAAATTCCTAAACCCCGGAAGGTAAAGGAAACAAAAACAAACAAATAAGAACCGAACTGGTTTAAAAACGCTAAAAAAAAAACCGGTGCCCCCCTCCAACAAAAAAAAGAAGCAACGTCCCAAAAAAGGCAAGGTTTTTTCCAAGGAAAAGAAGAAAAACAAAAGGAAAACTGGGGACCCAAACGAAGAAAAAAAAAAACCCCTGAATAAAACCGCCCCTGGGAAAAAACAAACCTGAAACTGAAAACCCCCCCCAATTAATGGATATTAAATAGCGCCATGAAGAGTCACAAATGCAATAAACTCATCTTAAAAGGGCGCCTCTACGAATTGGTATTTCTTTGCTTAGATTACCCTTGCCTACTTGGAACACTCAAAATCTTATGTCTGTTATCATGCTGTAACAAATAGCGACCGACACAAAAGCAACAAAATATGGCTAGAAATATTTCATTTATCACAATTTTTAAAATTTCTCATCTCAATCACTGAGGAATATAGGATATTTTACGTTTATTGCACACCTGTTACAACGTTACACCTTTAAGATCATCTCCCTTCCTTTTCCATGCAGAGCTTCCCCGACACAAACCTCTCCCCTCCCCCCCTCCTTAACCCAACCTATCATTAGTTCTGTATCCGTGAAATAGCTGCGTAATTTGACGGTCATAACTGAAACATTATGAATGAATGTAAAAGCCTGGTATATAGTACTAATGAGATAGAACCTGCCACGTTCCTCAAGTCGGATAAACGACGATTTTGGTTTTTTGAAATGTGTCATTTTTAAAACTTAAAAATACACTAAAATTTTTCACAGTTCCCAAGTTTGATTGTAGAACTAAGATATTCAGAGAAAAGTATAATTCATTAGAAACGACTGGAAGAAGACTACAACGTAATCTAAAGGTCTTTGGCGTTCGTGTTATTCTACCACCTTGTGCAATGTAAAATATAACAAATTCAGAATTTCTACACGTAAAAAAAAAAAAAAAAAAAAAAACACTCTAAACTCTGGCAGATTTCAATTACTTGAATCTGGTAACCCTTAAAAAGTCCCAACTATACAATGAAACAAAACATGTTCATACATTATCGCTTAATGCAAAGCAACCATCCCAAAGGTCCGAAAAATTTCTTTGGATAAGCGTTTGAATTTCTGCTCCCACCGTGTGATGACAACGGACAGAAAAATGATGTGCAAATTCCTTTCATAAAAATCTCTTCTTTGGCTTTCGAGTTAGTCTTTCATTTTTTTAAATGGCGAATGTCACCCGCTGCATGGCACATCTCGAATTTAAACCATCTTTTTCGTATAGGCCTAGGCTATGTATAAAACAACGGAAACTCATTTATATTCACGTTGGAATAGCCAGCCACGCACGATGCACACTTTTCGAAGCCATTTTCGCAGTCCTTCATTTTCTTGGATGATGGTACGTACTGGTATCCTCCACATTGCACTGAAGGTGATGGTCTTGGTTGGCCATTGACAACAAGCCTTGTGCTCAAATGTCCTCTGCTCACGGCTGCACAAAAAATACCCCGTTTAGGTGATTTTACTTACGTTTACTGTGCAACATCTCCATTAAAAGACTGTTAAAGGGTACATCCCCGCTCAGATGCTTGTAGTAAAGGTATTCCTCCGCTCGCTGGCAAATTTGCCGTATCTCAGGCAGAAGTCTAACAAGATGGTTGAATTTGTCACCGATTTCTGGATACGCCGAAAGAGTGTAGTCCACTAGCGCGCCGCTTATTTGCTCCTGGCAGTTGTCTATAATATGCTTGTCCTGCAATCCCGACAAATCAGCTGCGGAGAAAAAAATAAGTATATACAATTTGAAGAAAGCTATATAACGTTAAGTAACTTAAGCTCAACAAATGGCGTTTCTCCTGACAAGTCAATACACAATAAATAATACAAGCAATATATTCGGGCAAAATGTATGTCAGCCGAAATCATATGCTTCACATCAGACATAGTATACTTTTAAAAGAAAAGTCACCCAGGAAAGAACCTGGACACGAAAAACCAAGCACCCGAACGACTGATCCGCTCTCAACCCCAGTCCCCTTGCATCGAGACTGTGACTGTGTGATCATCGCCAGGTGTGTATCAAAGATTCCCATAAAGGAGAACATAGTGCTACACATGATCTTAGCCAAAAGTCATATAGTAGGTAAAATACAGACGGTCGTTATGTCTCTAAGCTCGAACAACATATAAACGTAAGTTAGAAACACATTTTGATGTTTTCAAACTTGGTACAAAATGTTTATTATCCATATACATGATGGCTAGAAGTTATTAGGTGTTACGGCTTTAGTGCGCATGCGCGCCACAATAATGTAATTTTTAAATTAATTTTGCGAAACACTCCGACCTCCTCCCCGGACTAAAGGTATTGCTTATCATTTTTAATTTTAGTCTTCAACACATCATTACTGGAGATGGTTGAAGGCTGAAGGGAGGGTGTCGGTTTGCTCATGACAATAACAATTATGGCTTTATGGGACCGCATAATCGAGTAATTCGGCCCTTTTTTTCTTTTTCTGTAAACACCCTCTCCATCCTTAAAGAGTTATAAAATGATACATTATTTGTAATAACTTGTCTTTCACTTAAATCGACCGCTAAGTGTTTTCTTTTGTTACTCCTTTGTAAAATTGCTAAATATGAAAACTTTACCTGGGTAATGATTTTGTTTAACGTCGACTATAGAGTATAACGTGTGTAGGAAATAGTTTAATTAGTGTTGTTTCCAGGCTCTTTACCAAACGTTCAAACACTATCAAGGTCTAAAACCTTATCAATCGATTGAATAACTTTCCAATCACGTATTAGCGAAAGTTGACAAAACAAAAAATCACCTTCGCTATATTCATAAACGAATAAGATTATTGCTTACACATGTGACGATAAAAGGTTGATATTGTAGTATGTGGGGTGACAATAGGCAAGCAATTGTTCTATTATACAGCGAACACAAGGTGGTACTATAGGCCTACATTAAATGCAGGGACCAAAAAAAACAACAGTCGTAAAAGCCAAAGAAAAAAAAACGCCTGGTAAACGGCCGGTGAAAGGGGAAAAACCCAAAAATTTTGGATTGAAAAAAAAATGCATGTAGCATTCATAAAAAAAAACAATGGAGTAATTACATTATGTGATAAGCATAATATTATAATGGTATCGTTTTAGGCTTCATTAAGTGGTAATGATATTATGTTAGTGTTGTATTATTTTATGTGGCAATCTTTTTATGCTGGTTTTGTGTTATATTACGTAACGACCATCGGCTGCTATTGTTTTATGTGAAACGATCACAAGGTGATATTATGTTATATGACTCTGTGGCGATCGTATATGGTTATGTCTTACACTAAGTAGTGCGATAATATTGTATAGTGGTATTGAGTTACACTATGTGGCGATCATAATGTTGTGTAACATTATGAGGTGATCATAGGCCGATCTTGTGTCAATTGTACATGGCGGTCATAGCTTTTATTGTGCGGTTAATATTTACATTCAAATGTCCTAATAACGGTACATATAGCATTAATAAACTTCTATGGCATATTCTTCCAAACGATGTCTCAATAAAAACATGAATTTTCCTTTAATGCTCTGAAATACTCTTAATTTTGGTCAGTTAGCTTTCAAAAACGCAAGTATACACATCCACAATTATTTCACATGTATACATAACTTGATACCAAATATTCATGGTTCTTCTACCAATTCGTTTAAATTCATCCACAAAACTATATCAAAAAAGTTTCTTTTAATTTTCTTGTTTTTTGCGCTATGCGATCATCTCCGAGTTTCCCATTCATTAGCTGCTGTTGGCGGGTTAGCTTCGGCAATTGCTACCTCAACCATACCGTTTAATAAAAGGCCAAGCCAGTTGGTATCTGAGACTGTCGAAGCGGCGGCTGAAGCTCACGAGGTTGGGAGTAAATTAATCCCGGAGCAGACTATACAGGAACGGGAATCGTGACGAGAACCCATGTGGAAATAATTATTATCAACAGTAAAGAATAACAAATGTTGTTGCGAACCAAATCGTGCATAGCCAAACGACCATCTCGGCCTTCATCCAAGGTCAAGTTAACCAGCAATGGCGTGCAAAGAATCCAAACAGAGCAGGCATGCCGTGACGGTATATAGAAACGCGCATGATAGGGCGAAAAAAAGAAAAAAAAAAAAAAAGAGATAGAAAAGAATAGAAAAAATATATACCACCACTATAATACTACAGTATACTGCTATACGGTGTCGAATTTCGTTCTTGTAAGAGGATGACGTCACCTAATTAATATTCATAAAGCGTCTCGACCAATGATGGTGTTTCAACGTGGTGTCATATCGATAACTAATTGCCACAAGCACTTGAGCGAGTTGAAAAGACATGATACATCTTTTAATGATCATATACATCTCCGGTGGTTTATATATATATCGACGTCATATAAGGCAGGTCCTACATATGGTGTGACGCTAATGGGATATTCATCAATAACATTGGGTTATTTCAAGCATAAATTCTGTTACACGTGATATAAATGAACCATCAAATCTACATACTGCTACAACTAACAGTGGGTTTATTTTCTCATTTTACATTTACATACACTTATATCTCTGCCAAATATATAATTCGTGTCCAGGCCTCTATATTGGTTGATATTTCTTAAACAAAAATATTTGATGTGGTGGCATCGCTTGTGGGCTTTTTGTCTAAGATCATGTGTAGTATCTATTCCCTTTCCTACAAGTGACTCGCGATACACATTTGGCAATACCGTCACAACCCTGCGGTTACAGTTCTCTTAGAAGTGGAACAAGCTGCTTGGTTTTCGTGTCCAGTCTGTATCTTGATGGGGTGACTTTTCTTAAAAAAGATTATTTTGTGGTAAGAAACGATCACCTATAAAGATCTCATCTCGATGTCTCTAATTTTCTAGGTCATTATCTCTTGGAAATTTGTCAACAAAATATACAATCGAGGAAAAAGGAAAACGAAAAGAAAGTGGGTAGTCATGCACTTGGTAGACTAAAGTTTACTCAAAATCTTTCGTGTGTTGTTGCTACGATTCTCCTTACAGATAAATGTCCTTTTTGACACAAATCTTGTCCTTTCAGATGTATAAACAGTGATGGGAAGGTAACGAAAGAAACATGTAAACTTTTCAAACTGTCAAGTTTCGAAGACAAGATAAACCAGACATGTTTACCCGAAGAGCTTGTACTTGAAAGAAAGCTAAGGTAACTGGACGTACTTCAGCAAGCCCAAGCAGTGACGCTAGTGACTATATTGAATTTCAGAAGGGAAAAACAACTTAAACCGAGGAATTTATATGAATTATTTTGACCTTTTACCCTGCTCTGTATTGAATGAGAAGCTAACATGACTAGCATCATTGGTCAATGTAGCAGAAAAAAACAAATTCAGAAAGAAAGAAAAAGCTAAGATGAATCTCAGTCCATTTCTGATATATTACCAATTATAATGTTCTTTCTCACGCAGGTCTTAAGACTGGATCAAGTATAGGTCTAAATATGACCTCACCGAGCCTCACATGCTTATTTTTCAATAGTTTTGAAATAATTTCCAACAGTTGTTATTATATATTTTATATAACAATGCTTATTTTCTAAACCGAAAATGGATTTTGCAAATGCTGATTCCAATCGTGAAATATAGACTGGCATTGGTCTCAGTGCCACCACTGTTTACATTTACCTTGAAAATATCGGACAGAGAAACA
>KN884275.1:2105-22171 GCA_000934455.1 Apostichopus parvimensis
TGCTGTTATTGCTACAGCAAAGTAATTAGTCTTTTCTGGGAGCAGTATCCAACAAGTTTTGTTTATGTACCTGTTCAGCTAGAAAAATTAGCTAACCACTGGTTGGGCCGAAGGGCCTATCTTTAGGGTTACTGTTTGGGCCCCTATGAAGGACAAAGTTACTGTCATTAGCATTATAGTATACCCCCATGTGTAATAGTTCAAATGCAAAAGGATCTACCCTTGTACCTATTCAGCTGAATAATACCATATGGGCGGGGCCCTTTTGGGCCACTGTCTGGGGCCCCATACAGTCAGATATTGCTGTCATTGCCACCATGATGCAAGGTACCCTCCTGGGTATAAAACCCAGAAACTTGTGTGCTTGTACCTCTTCAGCTAAATAAAAGCATATTTTGCCCCCCTATTTTGTGACCCCCTCACCTACCATGCAGGGTGTGCCCCGGCAGCAACACATTTTATTGAAGCTTGGTCACCTACCAACACAATCAGGCCACCAAACCTTTTGTACCTCTTCAGTTGAATTAACCTTCTGGGCTCCTGGACTATATCTCCATGATACAACCAATTTATTGGAACTCATAATTTTTCATTGTATCACTATCAATTGATAAAATTTTATTGAATTTATCATCAATATTTACATAGAAAATGGTAATTAAACGGGCAATTTTTAGATCAATCGGTGAGTTGTCCCTTAAACAGCAATTGGCGTCATCCTGAAATTAAAAAAAAAAACATTGTCATTATCAAAAATAGACATACAATCCGTCGATCTGCCTGCGCCATCGATCGATACCTGCGCGATCTACCGATGCTTGCGCTAACGACGGATCCATAGATAGCGCAGCGCTATCGATCGAAGGCGTTAATCGGTCGATAGCGCATAACATATATATATATATATAACGCATGTTCATAGCTGAAATCCTTACACCTGACTTAAAACACGGATGTGTTGGGCATTACTGTACGTAATTGCACGTAATTGCACTGCATTGCAGTTTTAACATTTTATTATATATATTCTTTACGCCTTTTGATTCCTTTGAATAAGGACATATATACTTTTCGCCTTGCATCAAAGGGTCTGACAGTCAACTGAAAGCATAGCATAGTCTGCCTACTACATAGGCTATATAAATCCAGATCGAAGCTTTACCGTTCAAACGAAGGAGAACAAAATGGAAAGGGACATTTTACGTCTGACAATTATAATGACTCTATGGCTTTACCATAAACCTGTATTTGGTAAGTATAATCATTATTGTTTTCTATATTTCTTACAATATATATCATTAAATGTGAGTTTATTATACTGATAGATCCGTGATGTACAAATCAGCCTACACCCAATATTTAACAGTAACTACAAACTAATATACGGCATAATCGTTGGGGACTGTGGTTTGTTCGAGGGAGAGGTGGAAAGAGAGAAAGAAACTGTGGTTTATAAGAGCTGCGGTGTCCACAACTTTAAGTAATATAAGAAAGTGCGCCCACAATATGTCAACATGTAAACATGCATGAATGTAAACATTTCATCATGAATATGATCATGTAATTCGACTCATTTGAATAGACTTGGTGTCATTCCACAATTTAGACCCGTCTGAAAGGTTTAAGGACTGACACAAACACAGCCCTCTCTCTATTTATCTCTCTGCAATTAAATCTGAAACTTTAACGTTTTGCATTTTTATATTTTTAAGTTAGAATGCTAATAGCAGTGTTGACCCAGAAACCAATGCCATCCGTCGGTCATGTTAAAAGAGCAACAATATTAGATTCAGCATTTGTTAAAAAATCATCTCCAAATATACAGAGAATAAAGATTGTTACTGATATAGGAAAGAATGGAACGCATATGGTTCGATAATGTCAGACTAAGACTTGTTCAAGTCTTCGGCCGTGACTGTAAAGAAACTGTCAACCCGTGATTATCTTCCAGATGAAACACTAATTGTTCTTGAATAGCCGAACAATTGTTCCTGTATAGCCTAACAGTTGTTCTTGTATAGCCTAACAGTTGTTCTGGCATAGCCTAACAATTGTTCTTGTATAGCCTAACAATTGTTATTGTATAGCCTAACAATTGTTCTTGTATAGCCTAACAGTTGTTCTTGTATAGCCTAACAATTGTTCTTGCATAGCCTAACAATTGTTCTTGTATAGCCTAACTGTTGTTCTTGTATAGCCTAACAATTGTTCTTGTATAGCCTAACGATTGTTCTTGCATAGCCGTTTTGGGTTAGGTTCTTTCTTCTTTTTTTCTTGTTGTTGCATGTTTGCATTTGTCGTCATAATGTTTGATTGTTGAAATTAAAAGAATATGACATAAACAAACTATATGTGTAATTCATCAAGACCGAAGGTGAACAAGGCATTTGTTTATACACATTCGTTAGTGAAAATAATAAAGGTATTCAACAATAACGGACACTAAGTATGGGAACTTTCACCTCTGAAACTTTTATTTGGCGAAACAACAGCAGTATGAGCATGATGTGCAGCAATTATTGTTTATCGAAAGAGCACAACATTTGGCTTAAACCAGTATTCAATATACCCAGATTGCAACCCGTCGACGGGCGACGGACGGCGGCGTATCAACGGCGGCGAGATACTGTTTTACCGTCGGGATGTTGCCTGTGACGCTATACCGTAGTCCATGTTCGGCTTGTTATATCTACAGAGGAGTAGTTTGCTGTTCAAGTCAGTGTAGTTTGTGCACAATGACGGAGTCACGTGATACAGCAGAGCTGTTCAGCTGCATACAGTGTCGTTCGGAGTGTTGCAAGAAAATGTCTGTCAAAGATGTATTGCGCAATGATTATTTGTAGTGAGCAGTGAACTGTATGTTCCTGTATATGAACTCGGTTCCAACAGGTTATGTTAACAATTAGTTTTCGTGAAGATTGCCCAATCATTTTTACCCCTTTAGTCTGTCACACTGTATGCAAAATATGGGTCTCGTGATGGTTATCATTAGGCTAATTCGAACCTGATCGAGTGCTTGGCTAAGATGATGTGTATAGTAGCTGTTCCTTTCCGATACACAGCTGTATAGGCCTATTCTGTGTAGGTCACCCCTCAATCTTTACCTAGATCATATATACTATCTTTAACCCGTGTTTTCACCGAAGGACTTGTATGATCCTTCGCTTGAGTTAATCATCTTCATCATCATCGTCATCGTCATCATCATCATCATCATCATCATCATCATCATCATCATCATCATCATCATCATCATCATCATCATCATCATCATCATCATCATCATCATCATCATCATCATCATCATCATCATCATCATCATCATCATCATCATCACCACCACCACCACATCATCATCATCATCATCATCATCATCATCATCATCATCGTCGTCGTCATCGTCATCGCCATCGTCATCATCGTCACCATCATCATCATTACTTGGATACACTCTCAATAGAAGGGTCGGGATGTAGCTGAGAGTAGATCAAGATACTAGGTCCAAACAGGATCTATCTATTCTAGGATGACGTTTCGTTTAGAAAAAAAAGACACACACACCTTGTAATCGCTGATTCATCAATACCATACAAACAGCAAAACTATAGGATACTGCCTAAATTATATATTATATAGAGCTCATAGTTCTCACATACTATGCATGGTATTCTCAAGCCATCCCACCTCCCTCTTTTTTATTGGGGGGGGGGGGTTGTTTTTGTTTTGTGGAAAGCATTTTACATATTGTCATTTCGTTCTGGAAACGTAGGCCGTTCTATAGATTTCTGTACTTAACTATAATTATGTGTGTGTAAGTACTACTAGCCAAGAAAAAGGCACCAAACCCGGATTCCCGACTGAGAGAATAGCTATTGATAGGCCGCGGGTAGTGTTAGACTTCTCACCATCCAAATGCATTTCAACTATACCTGGTACGTCCATATAAAACAATGGTGCACGGTACTTCCTTGTTGCTTCCAGCTCGTGTTAATAGAATTCAGTTTTGGACCAGAAAAAAAAGGGGATCTTTAAAGAATATATAGTGGTGACAACTTGACCTTATATTTTTCTGTTAGCTATGAGATATTTTCTCTGACAAAGCGAAACCATCCAACTGTGTCATACCATGATCTAAACCTGCATACAAACATAACAAATAACGGCGTTAATCGAAGTCACAAGTTTAGAATAAAAGTTATAACAATTGTTGCTAAGGAAATAGAAACTCATATTGTTCAGTCTCAGACTAAAAACTTGACACAACGATCCCAGTATTTTCCCTTATACGTTCTTTCATCACTTCATTTAGTTGTTGACACGGGGGGTTGAACGGGATTGGGCCATTTTGTTTTTACAGTTTCCACAATGAATCAGTTTTGAATTATATATGTTCAGCGAACACATAGTGAGAATATGTGGTTCTTTCCTTCTGTACTTGTCTTGCCCTACTCATGCAATATCTCCCCTATTAAAATCTAGCCATCCTTTTGTAAGCCAAGCACAAACCAAGTTTATGGCAAAATCGACATTGATCTCTGCGATATATATATATATATATATATTTATATAGTAGAAAAGATCAGGACAATATGTAATGCCTTTACATCCAACATAATATTAAGAATAGATACAACAACACACTAAACACTCGAACACCCTAGTCCTTCGCGGTCAGGTGTAAATAGAGTGATTGAAATCATGTCAGTCTACCGTAAGCCTCCAGACTGCTCAAAGTGCTTGAACCCGGAAAGAAAAGCCATATCCCTATCGAGACCATGACAATGGAACGCACTTTATGGATCAATTCGACTTCCTTCAACTATCCCTACAAATTATTGAAGAGAACCCTTAATAACTTAACCCTTAATAATTGAATCCAGAAAAGGGGTTAGAGATGTTTTTGCTATGGTATTCTTTTTGAAATAAGAAAATCTGATTTTGTTTGTAATTTAGGTCAAAGCTGTCAACACCATTTAACTTCGGGTGCAAGTCAGATTACGTCACCTGGATTCCCTAATGAATATGCAAACAACCTGACGTGTACGTGGACTATTGAAGTATCGGCTGGCATGTCCGTTGAGTTAAAGATTGAGGAGTTCAACTTGGAAGTATCAACTGGATGCTACAAAGATTTTTTATCGGTAAGACAAAGAAACGGTCCTGCAGAAATTTAATTAAAAATGTTTTAGTAAAGAAGAAAACAAATGACAATAATAAGAATAAATAAGGAAAAAGTGTGGCCAGGGATTAGGAAGGTGACAAATTCTAAGATAAAGACAATGGAGAGGTTACCGTATATTCTGTTAGTGTTGTCATTCATTTCCAAGTTTAAACTTTTCGAATTATGTATATTAATTACACGAAATGTATATTAGTCTTTTCATATTCGATTTCATATTCGAAGTTCCAGTTTTTTGTAAACAAAAAGTGGGTCAATTGAAACTAAATGATTTAATCTATTTGTAATCGCAAAACTGTGACTGTCCCCGTGACGTCTGCTAATGCATCGGGTAACAGCACATTAACTGAAATATTCTTTGTATAGTTTTGTTTCAGTTTACAAAGTATGCATTTGCATAGATCAACATAATACTGATATAAACAGGCAGCTAATATCACCGTTGATAGCTGTTTCTTGGTTCAGGAAGTGAATAGAAAAACTGCTAACTCAAGTCCTATAATCATACGCGGAATTAATGGGTGTGTGTGTTTTTATTTTTAATGTACTTGACAACAATATCATCCTGCTCAATGTATACTTTTTTCATCGTCGTACTCGCTACTTTTATCCTCGTTGTACTTTTATATAGCATCGTTTTATCATGTAATGCTATCATTGTTTACTTCAATCATTTCATTCCGTGTACCTTTTTGTTGTCGGGTATGTTTTTTCATCACAAAAACTTGTCAGTTTCGGCGTTCCATACATTCCGCGTGCCGCGCTCTGAAAAAAAAGGAAAACTTTCCGTTGCTTGCAAGTGAGGTTTTCTTCTTGTCGCTACAAAATGCAGACAGTAATGAAACGTGATACCTTGTAATCTTTTATCTAGACCTGAGATGTCCATCGCTGCTATGAACACTGTGTTGTGGGTATTGACCGTATCTGTATGTATTGACTGTATACTAGTGTCTAATTACCGACGGTAGCAAGCTGTGTGCGTATTTTCTGGGATCGATGGTGGTGTCTAACACTTCTGTTACACCTCATTCGAAACTAGGTCAGATTTCCGGCATGAGACGTTTCTTTGTGCGCGAGTCTTCACACCCTTTAATGAATACATGGCGAATATTATTGTATTCACTGTAAGTCTGGAAATATAACACATTGCCACGGGAATATTCAGCTATGGATTTTATAATGTATAATAGGTATATGACGGCTCTCAATACGATGGTACTGCCCTCCTCACCCCGTCGTGCGGTTCGGAGATCCCATGGCCGTTTCCATCCACTGTTTTGGTGTCCACCAACAATCTCATGACGGTTCTCTTCACGACAGATGGATCGAATGTAGCGAGCGGATTTAGAGCGACCTTTAAAGAAGGTTAGTAAAAATCTGACACAGGAGTGTAGTGGCGAAGGGCAAGGAGGTATTTAGCCGCACCACCCAATCCCCGTCTCTAACTCAGTCTTTTCCATAAAAGAAAAAGTAAGAAAAAGAAGGAAATACATGCCAAAGAAATTTCAGTTTTATCCGTCACTCTTCCTGACTTGTATCTTTGAACTTGTAAATTGCAAGGAGCAAACACGAATTATGTGAAGATTTCTGCAGTTTTCAACCCTCGGCCTACCAGGGCACTCGCTCTCGATGGTTCAGTGCCAGCCATTTACAGTATACCCACCTCACCCCTCCCCTTCCCCTTATCGTGAATACTTAAATGCATTGGAGACTCGCCCAAAACCGCGTGCGGCCCTCTGAAAAAGTTAACTTTCTGTTGCTTGCAAGTGACGTTTTGTTCGTGTCGCTACAAAATGCAGAAAGTAATGAAACGTGATACCGTAATTGTTATCTTTAGCTGGACCTGAGATTTCCATCGCTGTATCGTTTGTATACTGTGCTGTGGGTATATACCGCAGCTGTATGTACTGACTGTACACTAGTGTCTAATTACCGACGGTAGCAAGCTGTGTGCGTTTTTTCTGGGATCGATGGTGGTGTTTAACACTTCTGTTACACCTCATTCGAAACTAGGTCAAATTACCGGCATTAGACGTTTCTTTTTGCGTGCGTCTTCCCACCCGTTAATACTCCTGCCGAAGTTACCATCTGCGAAATATCACTTTGCATTGTGTTACGTGTATATGTTACCTATCATGTCGTTAGTTTCATAACAATATACTGTCCCGGGAACATATTGTACAAAGAACAGAACATTCACGGCTTACCAACTTTATTATTTACAAATCTAGTTAAATTTCCTCAGCAATTTAAATGCATCATTTTCAACCGTAACCCACCCCCCCTTGCTCCCCCACTCCCGAAAAAGTTCACTCTGCCGTATTGATGTGACATGGTAGTCGATTTTCGTCATCTTTTTGGCTAAACTAATTAGTGTCATCCGAATCCCGCATCGACACGATTTTTAGAAAATTAATCCATCTGATGTAATTCATCCGTCCTTTTTCGACAGTTTTGCCACGACAAGAGTTTCTTCTCGTTAGTGATAACGGTTTAGGATATTTCTTCAAACAGAACCTACTGGGTGTCGAGGTGGATATTATACCGGCGATCGGTCAGAATACAACGGTAGGACTAATGCCAACTGATGTGGTTTATGACCCTATCGGACAGCATGTCTACTACTCTGATGCAACAGGCGGTTTCCTTGCGAGAATAAAGATTGATGGATCACATGAAGAAATCGTCGTTACTGAAGATGTTGATGGTAAGACGAAATTTCATTCTGTCTGAGGTTGAAATTGTTTCGACCGTTTTGTAAAGGTTTAACACTTAATGTAAGTGGAGCTCTGCCTTTCATAATGCCAATCGTGTGAGTTCAACGTGTCGATGATACTAGACTATATAGTCAGTGTACAATAGTATACTGAAATTCCCATGATACCCAGATAGGTATATTTACATCCATCATCAATGTAACACGTGATAATGAAACGTTTCATGTTTTCATTTAACGACAAATTAACTACAGTTTAAATGTTAATACTGTTGCAAGCTATATCCTTCTGTTTCATTAATTTAGTCTTCTTCTTCTTCTTTTGTTTTTAAATCCTTACTACAGACCCTACCGGCTTGGCCGTTGATTACATATCAAGGCGCTTGTTCTGGGTAAATGGTAATTCACAAACAATCGTGTCGTCCAGGCTTGATGGAAGTGATAGGAATGTACTGTTGCAAGGAAGTATTGGATTGCAAGCAGATTTAGAAGTGCAACAGGAATCCAGGTATGATGATCAACGACATAGGCTTAGGCCCACTGAGGGGCACCGAGAAGCTGACTAAAACCCTGGGGACAATTTTTTTTTGTTCGGGGGGCCCCGAACTTTTAAATCTTCACTTTTTTGATCAGTACGGTATACAATGAACATGAGAACACATTATTCTGGTTTCCGCCCCCCCCCCCTCCAAAAAAAATTGACTTCTTCCCAATGGTTACCCCCCCCCCCCGAATCCCTCTTGTCAACCCTGCCTATGCTGGAATAGATGTCGGATGTGAATGGGGTGGATTTAATCACCAAAATATCTTCTCCATTACTTCGTACTGATTTGTGATGAGAACATGAAAAGGTCTTACTATTCACTTCTTATTGTCTTATTCAACTTGAACTGTCTGATGAAAACAAATCAAAACTTTTTTTTCTCATCTTTGTCGATCAAGGAAAATCATTTCCGGGTTATAATCGTGTAAACTCCTATATTATATATAACGCGTACATGTAGGTCCAGTGGCGGAGCTAGGGGTATTGGTCAGGGGGGGGGCGAGAATGGTCTGTAGGGGCGCTTTCGACACTATCTAAGCGGAGCGCCACCACGGGTTGGCGCGGAGCGTACAGAAATTTTTTGAGTAAAGATACTCCCTAGATCGCCGGAAATGACCCTTTCCGGGCCTTGCTAATTTGCAGATAAACGAAGAATAAATAGCTGTTAGAGCATTTTGTCAGAAAATTACACCAACAAAATGTGACAAATGTCAATAGGTAGATGAGAGCGCAATAAAAAAGTCATTAATCGCGAATAAGTAAAAAGTGGTAAAAAGCTGAAAAGGGCGCCAGCAGTCCATTTGAGCCCGTCAGGGGGGGGGGCGCCCCCCCCCCCCCCCCTGACTGTATGGACGCTCCGCCACTGTGTAGGTCTATTTAAGGTCATTCAGACGAACATTAATTCTCCTGATTAAACATTTTATAGGCCTAATGTTAGAAATATAATATCCATGTGCAGGTGGATGAATGCACTGAACCATGGTATACAGCAAAAGAAAAAAGAACACAACTGTCAGTAGTTAAGTTGCATCATTAATTACTGATGGTTAATTAAGTCTATCACGATACATATACGCAATGCAATAACAGCACTGACCGCAATGTAAACAGAGGAAGTATTCTTAAAAGACATACATATTGTTATAACTCATTGATCCATATGCATATCACATGTGATATGATATATTCTCAGATTTAAAATCAAGGCTTTCCCCAACTAATTATTTAATCCACAACACAAAGTCAACATAACGTTATCGACATATGCTGAAAAACATTTGAAGAATATAAACTTTCCGTGTTACAGAATGAAGGGAATTATACACACTATACGGATATGACGGATCTTATGTATAATTATATCGACGTTTCGATCCTAGCAGGATCTTCTTCAGAGGCTAAATGACAAGTAACAGTAACAGAAGGGACAAAAACACGCACGGAATACAGAAATGACAAAAATGAAATGAAGAAGATCCTGAAGAAGATCCTGCTAGGATCGAAACGTCAGACCAACTTACTTTTACACATTCTATTACACAGGTTCTATAGTGGATAAGCAGTTTGCTAACAGTTTTATGTTATTTTGTATAATTATATCCTTAGTTTCATCTTTTGGACGGGAGTCGTAGGCGCAAGCTTTAAAATAGAGAGATCCCTGAAAGATGGAACAGACCGTGTAACCATAGTAGATACAGAAATGGGCACCTTATCCAACATTTACTGGAAACGAGAAGGTTTGTTATCACAGCTTGATCATAAGTATGCGTGTATATGTGCGTTTGTTTTGTATTCTGACCGAGGACTTGAACAAAAGGAATTCCAGGTCCTCGGTTGTGATTTCTAAAGAATCACCACGTCCTCGGAAGAATTCTATTGTATGGGGTATTGTTAAGGTTAGGGTACGTGGATTTGAACAATGGAAAATACAATGGGGTCCTCGGTCTGAATGTAATACAAACATGTGTGTTTGTGCGTATGTATTTATGTATACTTTGAATAGAGGAATCATAATCCACATCCATGGAGGTAGGGGATAATTACAAACAACTGAAGCCACTGATTTAAAGGCACGAGTGCGCCAGCTTTAGTGCGGGTCAGCTGTTGGACTAAGAACTTTTATGACGAGGAGTATATATTATGTACGAACAGAAGTCAATTGTTGAAGACGGTTAAATATTTACGTTGGGAATTTTCGTACATCAATGATTTGAGACCAACCTTCATAAATTCATTTTCCATTATACCCTTAAATGTAGAAATGATAATATTATACTTTGAAGCACTAACCGTTATCTATATTTTTTGTTCCAAACAGAAAGCAAACTTTATTGGTACGAAGTTGTATCTTTAAGAATTGAACGGTGTAACGTTGACGGAACTAATCGTGAACTCCTTTATGAGGCACCTGGGATGTACGCTCCATACCGTCTAGTTGTTTCTGATGAAGCATTTTATTGGACAGATGGGTCCTTCGGAATAGTCGCAATCGATCGACAGTTTGAAAGAGAGCCAGTTTCGAGAAGGATAGGCATTCACGGAGAAGAACCTTATGGACTGAGTTTCTTCTCTTCAAGTGGTAGGTTCACAAATACTACTAATAAAATGGTAACCTCTACTAATTTATCTGCTACCAAACAACCCATAGATGAGGCATTGTAATGTACCGTATATGATAATGATGACAATTTGCATGGAATAGTATTAAAACAAGCCCCCCCCCCCCCAACCACTCACCCACACACTACCGTCTCACTTTAATGCTATTTTGCGACACAGCAGCAGCAGCCAATCAAAACTTGCAACACAGCACTTTTCTGATATTTAGAAGATATTCACTACAAAAACCTTAGATTCGGCCCATCACCATGTATTGTTCATATACTGCTAGTGGCGGTCTATGAAACGACGACGATACCAAGGGTGATGCGTCATATCCCATTTTCCAACCCCCATCCCCCCCCCCCCATTCTGCTGTTCCATCGAAAGACCGCAAATGTATGACTAATAAGATGAAAAAAAGAATCATGGTGTATTGATTTCTCCAGATGAACTTTGCAACATCCATTTAACGGATGAAGATGGTGAGGTGACGTCATCGCTATTCGCTGCAGACTACGAGTCTAATCTTATTTGTACTTGGATCATCGAAGCCCAACAAGACAGGGTTGTAGAGTTTACGATCGAATCATTTGATCTGGAGACATCAATGGATTGTGGAAAAGACTCCTTAATGGTAAGAACGATGACTTTACATCATTCCTCTCTTACCTGTCTCTCATTCATATGATTTCTCGTTTCTATAGCTTACGATAATAGGTAACATACTTGAACTGCGCCCCCTCACCGTCCTTAACCGCTCGAGGTCGAGACCTTCCTTTTAAATGTATACTAGTCTTCGTGGGGAGGTGTGCGTCTATGTTGACCGTCAAGCGAGTTAAAGCTTCACAAGGTCAACCCTGTCTATAAAGATAATCTGCGGCCTCTGGTGTATCTGGTTTGTTAAAACAAGCAGAAACTATGCTTGGTATATGTTTAAACTCTTCGTTGGGTTCTTTACAGAAAAAAATTACAATAAATTAATATATAGTACTAAACATTCCACACATGTTAATAACCTCGCCTTCTCTGCGTACTTCGGGGCTGAAGTCATCACCCTAGAAGTTAAACAAAAAACTAATTTCTTGTTGTCGTAATTAGAAGCAAAATATCCTTTTCTTGGAGTTGTTATATATTATCAGAGTATGACACTTACTAACTTGTGTGAGTTTGGTTGTAAGTGGAATATATTGCTATGAAATACTCAAAGTTGTTGTGAGCGGTTGCTGCTTATCAATAACCCAGCACTGACAAGTAAGATAATTCCTTTGAATTTGAAAATTCAAGCAAATTTGAGGATGAATTTGTACAATGTTCAAGTAATGTATAAAGCTTCGCTATACAGACTGATATTTAATTGATCAAATCTTAGCAAACACGATTTCATTCCTTTGATCGAAACTATGAAAGCGACAGTTGCGTGTGGATGCATTTATTACTGCCAGTAACATTAATCAAGTCTTCTACATTACACGATATGTCAACTGCATCCGATCATGAAGAATGTAATCACAGATACAGTATGAAACTGTTTCCCCGAAAGATAAGGAGGTCGGCATTGCAGAACTAAGCACGCATAGACTCCGGATGTGTGACCTGATTAATTCACATTGGCTTCGGCTTTGAGTACAACGTTTCGATATACTGCCGTGTTGGACGAATCTAACCATAATAGTAGTTTCCGACTTTGCGATCCGCGTTATATTCGTTGCCGAGTTTGCAATCCGCGGTCCCCCTCACAATTTTGCAAGGTCGGTAAAAGTGTCTCCATAGTTTAACCTTTTCGGAAAATTAAAAAGGGTCACTGAAATATATTGGAATAGTATCGCTAAACAGTGTCAAATACGATTAAAAAAATTAAAAAGAAACCTTAGACGATAATCAGTCGTAAAGAGTAATGATGACCATAATTCGTTCATTGCAAAGACACTCGTAAAATCGAATAAACCCCCCCCCCCCCCCCAAAAAAACACCTTGCCCTATATAAGAGATGGAACAATCCTGTCACAGAGGCATGTTTTTTTTTCTATAGATATATGACGGTACTAGCGGTGACGTACTTCTCCCTCCTACTTGCGGATCAAGGATAACGTGGCCTTCTTATCCTACATTGCTGCTCTCGACGGGAACCACCATGAAGATCGTCGTCTCCACCAACGGGTTTCCTGTAGGTACAGGATTCAGCGGAAAGTACAAGCAGGGTAAGGACTATACCTCTCACGAAATTTCATTCTTTGTATTAAAGGGTGACACAAAACCCAAACACCTTCTTTGGCTTACTTGACAGAGATCTTTGTGAAGATCAACTCTCCCCCCTCGCCAGCCACCTCACCCCCTCCCCAACCACCTCATCCCCCTCCCCAACCACCTCATCCCCTACCCCAAACAACTTAGAAACATGTAATTCTCTTTGGGAGATATCTTAATTTAAAAAAGTCATCTCTCTAATATGTTATTTTGTAAATATGTGATGTCATAGTGCCACAAGGATCTGAAAACTTTTGTTTTTTGTCCTATTTTTTTTTCATTTCATACTTCAAGGTAGAAAGTGAACAGTGTTGGTCCTACCATTCTTAGGTCATATCAAGAGGGTTCAATATATTTTAGATTCAACATTTGCAGAATTCATCTCCGTTAAAGAAAATAAACATTATAATAAATTAACAAATAATGAAAGAAAAAGATAAAGATCTCAAGCAAATGTGGCTCGATGACGTCATACTTAGACTTGACCAAGTCTTTGGCCTTGTGTGTGAAGAAACGTTAAACCTGTGACATCAGCCAAGTGGATTTTTGTTAGCTGTTTAGGGAGGTTGTTTATGACATTTAAATCTATCACAGAGTTAATTAATGGTGTTTGGGTTTCTGTCTCCATTAAAGTAGTTCATTCCTAACAGTTTCTGATTATTGGATTGAAATTTTTACCGAATATTACTGAAGTTATGATGAAATGTTAAAGTTTTTTTTAAATTTCCACTAAAAGAACATTAATATGAGAGCAATAAACGACTCTGTTTGATTCTAGCAGATTCATCGCAAAGAAAACACCAGTTTTAAACACATTATGTACAAGTACATCGAAGAAACTATTCACAATTTTCTCCGTTTTCTTCCTTTGCTGATACTATGCTTTGGATGCTGTTGACCTTGCTGAGCTTCGTCGTTTCAAATCAGGCAAACTCATGTCTCTCTTGCCCTAATATTATTCAATTATTTGGACATTTTGCATTAATCTAAGATGATTCCTTAAATCAAAGACCGTCCCCATAATTCCCCTCAGTGGCTTGACGGGGGGGGGGGGTTACCCCAGCTAACGTCAGTAAGGGGGTAGAGGGGTGATGGTTCGGTCGTTGGAAGTTTGGCAATCAGCCGTAAATATTAAACCACTATACTTAATGCACTATTTGACGTCTACTTTTTTTTTGTGGGACAAGCCCTAGTCCACTCTTCATGGGAGTCGACTTCAATGAACCCGGAGACTTATTTTAATGAACTCTATAATGTTGGGTGGAATCTTGTATATAGAGTCAATGAATCTGCTAGGAATGAGTTTGTAAGACTTGTCAAAAATATTCAAACTACTAACGAACATCCTCTACATTCCAAGCTCAACTATCTGTGCAATAAAACAAATTATAATTTGAGAAATCCAAATATCACGCCATGTTTTAGAATTATACTCTTTAAGAACTCGTTGATTTACAGCTCAGCCCTTTTTGTACAAAACGGCTCTTTAGAACCTAATTGTAGCTTTTTGATAATGTTTTGGAATTTTTACTCTCGTTTATTTACAGAGCATGCAGCCCCTTTTTGTAAACTGGTAAAGACAGCTTCTTAGATCCTTTGTTGTAGCTTTTTGATACTTTTGATAACTTTTGTAACGCTTTTTATCGTTCATTATTATCTTAATCTCATAAACTTTTATATGTCTTAACGTGTATTTTGGATGTTCTGTATATTGTTATATTTTTATCCTATTTATAAATTTCTCTGTAAATTTATACTGGAATAAAGAAATGAATGAAAATGTGTACGGTTATGTACATGACATGGCTGCTAAATTACTATGTTGACACTATGTGGTGAGTGACATCTCTTTGTTAAATTTACAGCTCATGATGAAGTAACTACTTTGTAACTACAAACTTTCACTCGCTTTCAATTTATATTTATATCTATATAGTTCTCCCGCGTGATGAGTTTTTCCTCGTCGCTGACTTCACAACTGGAGATATCCACAAACAAAACAGATTTGGAGTCAACTCCATGACGTTGCCATTGGTGGGAGTGGAGAGACCGTTATCCGTTGACTATGATCCACTGGATCAGTTCGTATATTTCACAGACATACTCGCCAGATCCCTTAGTAGGATTAAACTTGATGGTACAGATCAGGAATTGTTAATAGATGACATGGTGATAGGTTCGTTCCAAATGCGCATTTATTCTATAACGATCGAAACAGTGCAATATTATGGAAGGTTATGTATAGAAGGAGCGAGTGGAGGTATTCGAGTGTATGGGGAAAACCCGCTGCACAAAAGAAGGGGAGCCCACATCGAGACTTATGAGCACATCCTTCCCCACCCCCCCCCCCCTTAACCATAATATTAAGCTTTCTACATCCTCTGACATAGCACATGACCTGTTTCTTGTTTTCGTCATATAGAGCAGGCCAGTAGTTGGAATTTTTCTTTGAGGGGAGGGGGACACAAATGTTAGCTGATGTCCGTCCTGGGGTGGGGTCTCAGTGGGGGGAATCCTCTGCCCTTGAAAAATCGTTGTGTGAGCATGGGGACTTAGAGGCCAAATGGTGCTATCATTCCCATCATCTTAACTACATTTTGTGTTGTACAACTTTAAATGTCCATTGCCAGAGTATACGCCTTTGTGTGCGTGTGTTATAAAATGGAAGACATTTGGAAGAAAGTCTGATTTTTTTGGAGAGAAAGGGAGGGGAACGTGCACCACCCCTCGCTACAGTCCTGCTTATGACACCATATGAAGCTGAAATTGCATGTTATGATGAAGTAATCGAGGGATTAGGTTGGATTCGGAAAAGCAAGGGCTGCTCAAAGCTAAGTTATTTTGAGAACTACGTAACCTTCTAAGCTATTGAATTCGTTGGTTTAATGCAGTATATTACCCTTTCGACTAAAGATATAACGTTTATTCCGAAACTTTGATATCACTTGATGAGTTTGTAATGACAACTTAGTCAGTGTGTGTGTGTGTGGGTGGGTATGTGTGTATGTGGCGTCTTTGAAATGTAAACAATTCTTACCACCAACCTGGAATAATGAACTATCGTAACGTTTAATATCGCAGAACTGCTTGTATTTCATTCATATTCTTATAAAAAATCTTAGCGTTGAGATTGATTGAGATCGTTGAAATTGATCGATGGGAAAATGTGAAAATGTCTTTGTTTGTTCCATAATTCGCCGGCCCATCAGTTCCAGAGGGATTGGTGGTTAACTACATGTCCAGGGTACTCTACTGGGTGGATGCGGGTACCGATACCATCAGTGTATCTAGACTGGATGGAAGTTACCGAAGAATCCTGATAGACACAGACCTGGACGAGCCAAGGGATCTTACCGTCCATTTTACTCAAGGGTTAGTTCAAGTTAACAATACCAACTGGGAGTTTTATACATTTCCTCCACGCAATGTAATGGTAATTTTTTCTGAACCCTTAATAAAATACACCGACAAGAACAAAAGCAAACCTCGCGGAAGGCTGGATGGGAGTGCTATAGCCTTTTACCTTCTTTCAGAACATTTAAAATCTTCTTTACAATTGCAATACTTATACTTTCCTCTTTGAAAAGATACATATTTTGGACAGACTGGGGAGATACTCCCAAGATTGAACGTTCCCATGGTGACGGAGCTCATCGCTTGACAATTGCGACGTCTGGTCTTCGTTGGCCAAACGGTATCTCAATTGACCCTGCAGGTAAGAAGGCATGCGACTATAAGACCAAGAACTGAATCTGTTAAACAGATGAAACCGTTTAAGGATGCTTATTTTTGCTGGTTTTTCTCTTGTTTTGGGTGTATTTGGTTGTTCTGGTTTGATCTGGATTTGACTCGTCCCTTCCTTGTCTATATGCTGTCTTTCTTCTTTTTCACGCTGTCGGTCAAGGTTTTGATCTTTATCGTGAGTACATCAATTGACCAACAGACATCCTACGTTGATGGGGGCGGATTGGTCCAGCGGCTAGCTAGGTGACACGGTATTAGTGCGCCGCTGAGTCCGCGGCGTCACCAGGTTGAGGTGCCGGCTTTTTGGCTCCGTTTTCCTCTTGGTCGCGAACGCTGCTAGTTTCTTCCGAGGTGCCAACTTCGCAGCTTGTTTGGGTTGGATCACTGAGTCGGTGGTAACTCATGCGCCCGCCAGTCCGACCCGTGCCCCCACCCTATTGTTTGTCACTGTTTTATATCTATTTATGATGTCACAAATACTTTGTGTACGTCCATATCCGTTTGATCCGATAAGTTACCACAGAACTTAGCACTGCTCCCCACAATTGGTATAATCAACATTTTTCTTCCCCCCCCCCTCGCCCCTCTCCTCCTCTTTCGTCCACTTTCTCCCCACCTCTTACCCTCTTCGTTTTTACACCGTGACCTTCTTATGCCAGAGGACAAGTTGTACTGGGTTGAGGCCAGACTGGATCGACTAGAGAGATGTAATTTGGACGGATCTGCTCGAGACCTTCTGATAGATTTTGCAGAGACTAACGTCAACCCCTTTGGCCTGGCCGTTCTACCAGAGGCCATCTTTTGGACCGATTGGAGCTCCGAAGGAATAGATGTATCGGATCGTAATTTCTTACAAGAACCTACGACCTTCCACATAGCAGATTCCCCAACACGATTAAACGGTATATCCTTCCATAGACGGGAAAACTACACATACGGTATGTATGTTGGATTAACATTAACCTAAGAAACACGAACAAACTATATAATATATTGATATATCATATAACTGCAATTAATGTTTTACTTTTTAGATTTGTTTTACAATCTATTTAATTTTTCTTTTCAGTTGATATGGATTGTTCCTTTGGACGTTTGAATAGTAGTTGCAATGAACTATGTCTATTGACTCCAGGAGGAAGATCATGTGTCCACGGTAACCATTTCTAATTAAAGTTTATATCAAAAATTTAATTAATGTCTGATCCAGGATTTCTCTGAAGAGGGAGTCCTAACGACAAGCCTCGGTGAGATACCGAAAACTAATTCACAAAAATAACGGAGCATATAAAATCGGTAAAAAGTATAGCGAATGTCTGCGCGCGAACCATGCTAAAGCTTTCTAGTAAATATATTTCAGGCGAATCGTTTCCAGTGAAGTTTTTAGTTGCAAACCAAAATTCTGAAAAAAAGGAACCCGGGCTCTCGCGCGTTGGATCCAATCTTGTTTATTTATTATTTTGGTTTACAGTCTTGTTCAGGGCCAAGGCCCTCTCACACGACTTTATAACCCTGGTAATTGGTAACTTGACACACCTACACACCAAAGTGTGCACAATTCAATCAATCGCTCCTGGGGAACCACAGTGCACCACAACCGCGTGTGCCCCGGGGGACTTCCCATAGGGTGCAGCCACAAACCGGCGCACGCAACGATATTTACAAGTTACCTCGCAAGTCCCCATTTATACACCTGGGTGAAGAGAGGCAATGGAGATAAAGCGCCTTGCCCAAGGACACAACGCAATGATCTGGCCAGGGCTCGAACCTGTAATCCTTAGATCACAAGTCCACTGCCTTAACCACTTGACCACAACGCCCTCACATGATGGCGCTACTTGTTGATGCTGGCGCTACTTTTCTGATTGAACGAATGCAGTCTAAACGTCTTTATATATTAAGTTTCTGTATACTTTGGTCAGTGTTTTCTTTTCGTTCCTTTTTTTTTTTGGAGGGGTGGTGGGTGGCTCTAAGAACTAACATTAATGATTATTGTTATTGTCATTGCCATTGTCATTGTCTTTATTATTGTTATTGTCATTGACATTGTTATTGTTTTCCCCTCATGTTTGTCTACAACAAATATTCGATTCCTTAAGTTGTTTTGTTTTTTCTTTGAAGTTTCACCGATTTTTCATAGTTGTCCGAATAACATCGACCTCTTTATTCAAGAGGGGAGAGATATTAGCTGGGAGGAACCTCTAGCAACCAGCCCATCAGGTGCAGACGTCACAGTTACTACATCACACGAAGGCGGAGGGCTTTTTGTGATCCCTATTAATGATACAATAATGGTGTCTTACAACGCCATCGATGTCTTCGGCAACTCAGCTATATGCTTCTTTAACATCTATGTTGTGTGTAAGTATATGGACAATTTCTTCGTATTTCACCTTGGCGAATGTACGTGTGTGGTGGAGGTGGGGGGTCTTTCCCTGGTTTGAAGCTGATTGGTTGAACCCTGCATAATTTTGGTATTATGTCATGCTGATTGGTTGAACCCTGCATAATTTTGGTATTATGTCATGCTGATTGGTTGAACCCTGCATAATTTTGGTATTATGTCATGCTGATTGGTTGAACCCTGCATAATTTTGGTATTATGTCATGCTGATTGGTTGAACCCTGCATAATTTTGGTAGGATGTCATAAAGGTTTATGTTCTTTTCCAGCCCCTTCAATGATTGAATGCATTTGAAGGATGACTTTACAGAACGCGTAGTATTCATATTTAAATGAATCTTGTAGCTATGTTTGAGAAGGTCCTTTCAAAACACAGTTGATAATGGAAACGTTGAGTTTCCACTAACTGAATGGAGATTGCATGTGCTAGACACGTGAGCTATGCCACTTTGATGGTTGAACGTTCTATGTCTAACCAGCAAATGTCAAAAACCAAAATAAATAAATAAATTAAAATAATGAAAAGGTAGAGGGAAATAATATACATCAGTATGTATGTAGCGATCGAGTACAATGTTAAGCTATCTAGACCACTGTCATATTAACACAGTATATTAAACCTGTCCCTGTAGTAA
>KN884275.1:41861-60237 GCA_000934455.1 Apostichopus parvimensis
TTTTGAATGTATTTTGTTCCTCAATTGCAGAAAGACCTGGACCTGTCGCTAACGAGGACGAGGCCTTCGGTAAATCTGGACGATATAAAGAATTATGAGAAATTTACAGCAGATTTTGGACAAGAGGGATGATACTTTCAATGGTGAGTGTTGCATTGGCACGGGTTGATTGAACCTAGGTACTGGGGAGACTTACGAGTCTCACATGTCTGTCTTGAATTCATTCTCTGAAAAGTTGTTCATTGTAGATTGTGGTATGGGGGGAGGGGGTCTCAGTTCCTGCAACAGTAGCTGTTGCAGTAATCGGTTTGCTGTACTAGACTAGGTTGTATTTCTAGCGTGGATATTCCAGTTCCTATGCTACTTCGGTATGAATATAAAACGGAAAATTGCTTCGTAGTAAAATTTCGTCATAGTAATGTTTACATGCAAAAAAGGAAGGACAGCTGTTTAGAGCAGTAAATCTATATGTATGTGTCCAGTATACTACCTTGGTTTTTATTTTTCTTCTTTTCCTGTTTTGAAGAGAAGAGTGGAGGAGGTTTCAGCTGGTCAAAATAGATTGTTATAATCTGTTAATTGACTAGGTTATGACAGACCCTCTTAGTCAGGGGTAGTCATGGTAATAAATAGCTTAGCTGTGATGCACAATTCAATCAAATTCATCTTCTGTTTGGAAGTGTTGACAGAAAATGGTACCAACGGTAGGAAATTCCGACCATTGAAGAAATTTAAAATATTAAGTACCCCCAACCCTTCGCTCAATAACATCAAGTTCCTTCATTAGGAATTCAGGTTTATGCTACATAAAGTATTTATTATGTTTTATGCATTAGGTAAGATTCTCCAGTAATGTTCTTCACATGTTTCTTTCTCTCTCTCCCTCTCTCTCTCTCTGCAGTCTTTTAAGATGTATCCTAAGGAACCACGGTTATATTTGAACAAGAAATAGTATGTAGCGTCTTCGGTGGTTCAGAACTTCTCTATGCTGTTGAACTATTAAGGAACACAAAAGATAACATTGAGAGTGGACTAAAGATATATATAGATATGTATATATATGTACACCCTCTTGATAAATAGGCGTTTCAACAAGCAGGTGATGGAAAGGTTGCTGATCAGTATGTACATTGCAGTTATTATTTAAGGATAGGAATTAGGCTGTAACTTTTGAGACATTTGTTGCTGCTGTTGCTGGTTAGGTTTCATTTCATGCCACTGTATATATACTGTATATATATATATATGTATGTATATATATACAGGGATGTGCCCACGCTGGGCGGCCCCGCCCAGCATTAAAAATGACCGCCCAGCACTGTCTTAAAAATCGTGAATCCTGCCCAGCACTATTTCCATCTAAAATCTGATATTCCTAACAATATATTCACCCAAAAAAAATTTAAAAGTGTAAATTGTTAGCAAAACTAGTGTATGTGCTTAAAAAGCTACACAAGTGCCAGCATTTGGCATCTGAGCACCTTTAAAAATCGAAATATTCTCAAAGGGGAGGGGGACACCCCCTCCCCCAGGACGGCGATCAGTATACCCGGCACTCAGGAAATCCTGGGCACATCCCTGTATAAATATATATTATATATTTGTGTGTATATATTGTCACCCAATGAACAACACAGAAGTGAGTCACCCCAGAAATTTATCTGCAGTTTTCAGGGCATGCTGAAGGAGATGAAGTTATTGATTTGAAACATCTAGTCCTTAGTCCAAACTTAACTTTATAAACTCTGAGGGGGGATCTGGTGGATCATGGCTCTGTCCCCATGGAAGATCCTGGGTGGTGGGACGTAAGTTTGCGGACAGCTGGGTTTACAGCCTCACGTCAGGATTGCAGGACAGTCACAGTAAAGATAGCCCATTCAAGCCTTATTTTACTTAAGCTCATTTTCCATTTGGTCAAGTGATTTGCTAAAGTACAGCTGGGAATAAAGTACTGTTGTTTAGGGATATCCATATTGGTAGGCAGGTTTTGGTGTTGTGTCTTAGTTTCTAGTTTCATGGTTCTCTGAATAAGGTTACAGTAGCCGATTGAACTTCTCTCAACACCAGCAAACCCGGAACAGAGACTTTTTCCTGTTATTTCGTGGCACTAATGTCACGACAGATCTTGAAAGTCTTGAGAAAATTCTGTTGCATTTCCAAAATTTTAAGATGAGGGCTCAGCGAGGAACATAACACACTTTCATAGCAGTGGTGTCTGTCTTGCTTTGCATCTGTGATAATGGTCACATAAATAAAGTTGAAAAGTATGTAGTTTTGGAGCAAAACTACTAAATTAAAGTGCAAGTGTTTTTAGCTGTTGTTTAGCAGAGAAATGGTTTTTGAAAAGGCAAACACCTACTCTGCCTCTCATAACAGATCAAAGTAATGAAGCGATGAAGCAACCCCCTTTGCTTACTGGTGTACGGAAGACCTCATCCGACATAAAAGCCGTTTTGACCTTAACCCTGATTATTGAAGGAAATATTTGCTCTGTATATAAACTAAATCATTTAAAATGAAAAGACATCTTTGCATGATACGTGTTCATAGATATTACTTAAATTTTGTCAGTAAACATGGTTTCCAAGTATTAAATTAGGAAAGATTTTAAGGTCAACTGTAGGCATCCTCTTTTCAGCACTTTTGCCTGGCAAATAGACCCATCATTTCTAACTTGTACTGTATACCTCTTGTTGGGTAGTGCCATTAAAATCTCCACCCATTAATCCTATCCAGCGTAATTCATTCGTTAGATGCCAACTCGGCCAAACACTATACTTATTTTCTATCATGTCGTTGCTCGGATATTGTGTTTTTGTGCATCTGTATGGAGGCCTTTGCATTTGATCTTTGTGTGAAAACTGAGAGAGCTAGTCCCATTACAATGTACATCTTAAGAGTTTAAAAATCTGAAGGTTTCAGAAGGTCGTCAGTATTAGTACGAGCAAGCGTCATAAGTTGCTTTGTGCTCTTTTAAGTTTAGCAACTCAAAGTGAAGCGAGAATAACAAGAAACACACCAACGTATTTAGTATTACCTTGTTTGTATCTTGAAATGATTTGCAAGTAAAATGTAGATTATTTAATGTCTCAGAGCTGTACGTTCACAGTAATGCCATGCCAGCCTCGCCTTTCAAGGTAATTGTCACCAAGGTACGTTTAACAATTTATATGTTCAGGAAATTATGTTTTTATCAGATTTGAAGGTTGGTAAAAAAAAAATAACCAGATACTTAATCTCTTGAAATTTTACCTGTTTAGCTGTTTGATTTACTAATGGTAAAGGGTAAACTAGTAGCACCTGCTCATAGGAGGTCAGGTGGATTTGCTAGTTGTAAATAAATGTTCTGGCTGAGCTGGGTGTCAGTTCTTCCTCTGTATGTACCAACTAATCGATGTTATATAAGAGCTTGTCTACGTAAAAGTGTAAGTAATTAAGAACAATAGCAAGATGTAATGCTGACATGTTACCAAGTTTTAAGAAAATACATGATACTCTCCCCTCCTCCCCCCTCCCCGGCCAGGTATAAAGGTCATAGCAGATCTCATTCTCTTGCCGACCGTCTGTTGCTATGGCATCAGTGTTCATACCGAATGCCTATTGAGTAGAGGCCCCTCTTGAGGCTGGGTGGTAAATGTAGAAGCAATTATGATGAAGGAAAAAAGAAAAACAAAAGGTAGATCAATATTAATATGAAGTCTGACCGCTTTCAGCATTGTACCATAGCGGACAGGGATAATAATCCTTGTGTGTGTCAGATTGGAATGGATCGAGATTTTTTTGTACCATTTATATTTTTCAATAAAAAAAAATGCTATTATCTACTCTTTTTTTTTTTGCATTTTGGTGGTTTTAGTGTTACCCTAGGGGGTTAATCTCAGAAATAAAATATTAATATTAGTGAATAGAATAAGTCATATATTTTGACAAATCAGTCGTCAAAATCGAATTCACGGTCTCCAATCTTAATGGAGGGGTGATGTGTTTCTCTCTTTATCCTTCTTTCTGATTTTTTTTAAGGTAAAATTCTTGTTTCAATGATTGATGTAATCACTTATCTGTATTATATTATCAAATTAAATTTTCATCTCATTTTCATAGAAAGAGATGATAAATGATGCAAGTGTATAGTGAGAAGCTGTGTATGTTGTTGTTATGAATACAGACTACGTGTACGAGCAGATGACTTTACTGAATAATACGAGTTTTATTTTAGTCTTGGAAGCACCCTGCACTACCCCTAACCTCCCCTCTCGCCATTCAATGATCTTCGCTACACCAACAAGTCAGGTAGAGTTCAAAACCAACATTCTTCGTTTGGGTTTCTGCAGAAACTTTTACATTTTCGAAAGTTTTGTTTGGTTACCATGCCGAGGGCTCAGTAACCTTTGTAATCGTGATGTGTATGTGACAGACAGTTAACACGGCATCTCAAGAAGCACAAGTTGACTCAATGTCAAGCTTGGTCGGTAGATGCCCCCTGATGTGTAGATTTGCCCTATTATTTGTGGTTACAATCTCATGAATATTAATGAGTGGGATGGGCTTAACATAACAATTTTAAGATGTCAATATCTCTTCAACAGTATGTCCGATTTAATTCATACTTGGTATGGTGACGTAACTACATAGTAAGAATGCTTTTTGCAACAACTTTGACCTCATTAATATTCATGAGTTGGTGGGACTTAATGGGAAATAGTCAGAAGCAGCACTCTCACCAACCACAAGTTGAATCAATGTCATACTAGGTAGACAAATTCCCCATGATTGAAATTGGTAGAGGTCAACAGGTGTCAAAATCTGAAAACTTTTCAAACATGATAACTTCACAATTAAAGCTACAATAAATCTGTCAATTCTCCAATGGTATGATTCTCTTTTGGTAAAACATAGTTTGTTCAAATTCAGTTAAGTGTTGTGAAGGTGCTCTTTGAGTCTTAAGCAGAACATACAGTCATGTAGGAAAGTTCAATGAAGTTCCTGTTACACAAGCCCGTAGGCAGGATGTCTGAGTTGGAGGGCCAGGCAACAATTTAAGTTGTCCTGTAACTTGTGCAGTTATTGTACTCATGATGGTGACAGAGATTGGGAAGGGGGAGGGGGTGTGGGTGGGTGGAACAGTAGTCTGCACAGAGGGGGGCATTCCCCCCTTGGGCCCCAACCCCGCAGTTATAAAAGATTCAACTCCATCGACAAATTAACAACACATAGGGAACAAGAAAACCTTACAAGCATCAAAAAGTAAAATGTAATTCTGATTCCCATGTCTTAACTTGCTTCAAAAGAAAGAAAACATTACAAAATCAATCTTTTATTACTTGCATAATCACAAGTTTGAATTTTATTTTCCCAACAATATATGAGTATCACGTACCAAAACATAACCAAACACACACACATTACGACCCAATATAAAATGGTTACATTTAAACAAATTTAAAAAGTTACTGTTATTGCCATGATCATTTTTTCAACGACTCAGACTTCTGGCTTCTCAGGAATGCAATTTTATTAAACTATGTATAGTTGATAACATACCAAGCAAAACCTTAACTGAAAATGTCCAACTAGAAATAAACTACAAATGAGTTTCATTGACAAGATAATAAAAATTGAAATCATGCTTTCTCAGGAGTACATGTGTATTAATATTGATACTTATTCTTAAAACCCTACGAGGACTTAATCTGAAGTAATAATATTATTTTGAAATGCCCACATGTAAATAACTTACAAAATTGTACGTAAAGATGTATGTATTTTAGATCCTCCTGCAAGCAGGAACTCGCGAAGAAGCCACATTGGCTTATCAAAGCCTCAAGCTGACCGAAGTCAGTCTCTTAGATTCATATTTAACGTCCATGATTTTGAGTTGTCAATTGTCAACAACTCTGTAACTGGACGACATACATTAATCTTGGAGTGACTCGAACTCTGGACCTTATGATTGAAAGGCACCTTATGATTGAATTGTACAGACTATATCATTCCAAATGATTTATGGTTTCTCAAGAATTTATTCATATTAATCACCCAGTTTTATGGCAAGGCACAGCAAACAGATTAATTTGAAAAGGCCACTTGGAAGCAAAGGATAGACTGGATTTCATTGGCAAGATTATAACAATTTGAATTCCGGTTTACTAAGAATATGTTTTAATTACCCGTACTTAATAAAAATCAGACAACAACAACAACGAGGCAGCACCACACAGGTACCCATGTTTTAGCCAATCATGCAATTAGTTAATTCCTAAATGAGCCATAACAATAATAAAAAGATTTTAATGACATACAAAGAATTGAAAATCCCAGTTCATATCATAACTGTATATATATATTTGTTTGTGCTTACTTTATTTAGTCATCATTAGTAATACACTTGTGAGAATTTTTAAAAAGTTTGTAACCTAAAATGAAAGTAATATTGTATAAAGTAAAAACTTTTTATAAAGTTTGTAACCTCTTTATAAAGTTTGTAATTTTTTTTATAAAGTTTGTAACCTCCACTAGAGAAATAGAGGGATCATTACATTGTTTACAACAGGAATATCACTCCCTTCAATTACACCTCCTGAAGGAAACAAGCGTTAGCAGAAGTTTCTTTCTCCTTCTGTAATATTTCCAACAGTTTTATCTCATTTTAACAAGGTTTACCACTTTAGTGATCTACTACCACTAGGATGAATATGACCATGGCACCAAAATCAGCATTAATGTTGCATATCATTGCAGGATAAATATCTTCAAGCAGCATAAAATTTATATAGATATTGTAATAATTGTAATTATTGTAGTATGAATAACATGAAACAAATATCAGAAAAACACATAGCACATTCAGATGACCTGACTCGTTGCAAGTGCAGCTGAAATAAGCAATGATAGGTGTTTTTTTGACATCCTAGGGTGTCATAGCCATCATCAATACTTATTTCCATTTTCTTCTGCAAACTGGTTTTCAAAATAATTTGTTGAATGTTTGTCATACATCTTTAGGATCTCAGGATTTGTAATCTGGCTCCACTTTAGCAAGGACTGACTTTAAAGAATTGAAATGAGCTTCAGAATAACCTGTGGAATCAAAGTTGGCAACCTCCGTAGCGATTTCATCCGATACTTCCCAGAGTTCTTTGCCAGTAGACATTGCCAAAACCTATTTATGATAAAAAAGGTCACAGACAGTCAAGCTTGTTCCACACCAAGTATTACATAATTCAATTTGTAATCAAATGCTATTGGATATTCATTTTCTATGTATGGAGGAGTTTAATATCTTAAATCATCTACACGTTTGGTATTCTAAAACTTTCTATTTTACTAGCAACAGACTTACCTTTCTCCGCATACTGAAGTTGAACTGTCATGGTACTGTTTCCTGACTAACCTTGTATTGAATATTCATTTCCTATGAACGGAGGAGTTTAATATCTTACCTCATCTACAAGTTTGCTATTCTAAAACTTTCTATTTTACAAGCAACAGACTTACCCTTCTTCGCATACTGAAGTTGAACTGTCACGGTACTGTGTCCTGACTAACCTTGTATTGAATATTCATTTCCTATGTACGGAGGAGTTTAATATCTTACATCGTCTCCATTTAAATTGCATTTTCCTTGACCGGAGTGCAATAAATTGGACATATTTAACTTCCAGCCATAAAAGTCTCTGTTTTCCAATTTGATCTTCTGTTGCCATTGACAAAGTGGGCCTGGGAATGGATCTCTTCTGTTTAAAGGGTCATTTTTTTGTTTCATCAGGATTGATGGAACTGTGGTTACTATTACATTTGGTCAATAAATAACAATGTCATCAATCTCCCTTCTGGTGGACCCACGACCTACAATCTTCCATTAGGACTGAGCCACGACCCACCACCCCCCCCCACCCTTTTGAATAGATGCTCAGTATGCATGAAAGCTAGCTTGGACAATGGACCTTGGTTGGCTCTAAAACTGTAAATAAATCTGTTGACATCTGGAAAATTCTGCAACACACTAATAATTTTCGCAATCGCAATCCACACTTTGGTTATCGTGAACGCTTTGGTTGCAGACAGTTGCCTTACATCGAGCTTACAAGGGGTTGTTAGAATATACATGAACTCACCTGGACCATGGCAGCCCTCTCGAGATAATACAAGTCATCGAACACGTCGCACACCCGTGTGCCCACGGCTGCGACACCATGGTTACCAAGCATGCAAATGTTCTTGCCATCAAATGCTTTGGCAATCTGTTCGCTTTCGTCGCAGTCTGGAATACCGCCGTAGCCGAGGTCATAAGATATCTTGTTATGGAATCTCATGCTGCTCTGGTGGATGTTCTTGAGCCGTCCTCCCTTCACACAAGCTGAAATCAGAGAAAGTAGGATACCTGCCATGTACAACTTTCAATTTCAAATTTATTTCTCATATGTTGTTTGTACAAGATTATTACAAAACTAACATTACAGTAGAAAGGTTAACATATGAAGGACAAGAAAAAACAGCAAGGCTGTTATCTCAGCTGATGACCAAGTAGAAATGAAACACAAAGAAACACTTAAATTAAGTTCAGAGGGGAAAAGAAAGACATAGAGAAAAACCGGAGAAGATGAAGAAGAACCGGAGAGACAGAAGAACAGAAAGAGAGAAGAGAGATGGACAAGAGGCAAGAAGTATATCAAAGACTTTGAAGAGAACAAATAGTAGAGTGTGGTATTTAAAGAACAACGTTAAAAGTCAACACATTTACATGTTGAGAAGATCATACAGCTACCAAAGGTGCTGGGAACCACTGAAAGCAGGAGGTAGAGGTTCATCTACAAATAGTTTGCTAAACAATTCTCTCGTATGGTCCCCACCCAAACTCACCCAAAGCTGTCGTATAAGGCTGATGATTATGCATAACACACTTGATACCATCAGCTGCTTTAACCTTATGAATGGCTCGATGAATATTCATGGCAGACATTTCCACTGGTCCAACGCCTTCAATTACATCTCCAGATTCAAAGTCAACCCCAATCAAAGTGCTCGCTGTGACCTGCATAATTTACGGAAATTTGAAAAAACAATTTGCAGAATTTGAAATGTAAAATTTTGCAACTTCTATTGTGTTAATAAAGTGCTGGTAGTACAGTACGTATCTTTTTCAAAGTTGAATGGAAACAGCTGGCTAATTGTTTCTAACACATATATACTGCACAATAAGATGATTTATGCATCTATGCTCAACATATTTACTCCATTATCAAGTAATGTGCAATGTCTACTATATGACTGTTGTAATGTAGGCCAAGATTTAAGTGCTGAGAGTTAGTTGGTCATGAAAAGTATCTGCAAATAGGTTTATAAGGTCATCAGTAATAGTATTCGCGCAAAATTATAGCGTGCTAAAACATTGCTAGACATTTTCCAAATTATTTTGCTAGACGCCCAGATGCTTCATGCTAAATTTTGACAAAGAGGAATGCAACACATTAATGTCTCAGTGTCAAGGCAAAATGTCTTGAAGGTGGCAATAAAATGCTCATCAAAATCTGAACCTCTGTCACCCGATATTTAACTTTTTAGCATACACTTGCATACATTAAACATTCAGTATTTCAATTTGCTCAGTTTAAAATTTAGTGGATTGGAAGAATAAAACAGTCAGCTAATAAAATAAAGTCTACAAAGCTGGTTTTATGTAAACTTGCTCATTTGAATTTAGTGGATTGGGAGAATCAAACAGTCAGCTAATAAAATAAAGTCTACAAAAGCTGGTTTTATGTAAAGTATGTTGCAATGAATTTGCTTATCATAAAACAGTCAAAAAAATTCAACTTGCTCATTTGAATTGAGTGGATTAGGAGAATAAAACAGTCAGCTAGTACAAAACAAAAGCTAGTCAATCTGGTTACCTAGTACTGTACGCATGTGGTAATGAATTGCTTATCCATTCAACAGTAAAATGTTCAACTTGTCCGGTTGAAGTTTGTGGATTAGGAGAATTAAAAAAACAGTCAGCTGATACAACTGGTTAACTAGTATGTGGTGATGAACTGCTTATGGTAAACAGTTCAACTGTAAAAAGGGCATCAGAAGTGACTTGAGTTTAATGTCATAGGAGAAGGCAGCCTAGCGTTGCACAAAATCAATGTAAAACTGGCAGTTTTCAAAGACTTCCAATTGTACTCTGGATCCGTCCAATAACTGTTTGGTTCAAAAAGCAATTACTCTTTGTGTTTACATTTGCAGGCTTGTAAGAAAATGGCTCTTGATAATCAGATGGAAGTTAACCTGTGTTTAACGGTTCACTTTGGTTTGATTTAAGCAACTGGGGTAGGGGGGGAAGTAGGCAAACACTTCTCCTTTTTTTTCATTCAGATGAAACAGCTAGTAAGCACTATACTAAGACTATAATATTTGAAGAACATTAAATTTGTTGTACAATATGCTTGAGATCAACCTCACCTGACTCCAGTGAGTCCCATATCTGAGCAATAGCATGACATCACCGTTACCATCCTTGGCAGGCGCCCTCAAGCTCAAGTGATTACAAACGCCTTCATGCATATTGTAATACTCCATCGCTCGGTAAGCTACTGCTAATTCCACTCTTGCTGAATAATTCTCTTTGATCACCCTGGAAGAAAACCAAATTTTCTTTTGCAAAATAGTGATAATTGGAAACAGTTATGAACACTTTTAACTGGTACATATGTCATTATCTAATTCACTCCTTTCATTTGCCGAGACTTTATATTAAAGGGACTGTGTAGTCAGTCTTTATAGTAACATGACAGTTCCTAGATAAATGTTCACAAATGGTAAGAAACTTACAACCATCATCTTTTGCATGTTTTGACACCCTTTTTGCAGTCTTCATAAGTACATACCCATGGTGATATATATGCCGAGTAATTAAAACAGTTGTTAATGAATTTCGGCACAATCAAAGATGATACTTTATTATTCATTTCATGTCCCCTAGGTTAAAAGGGTATATATAAGCACTGCAATTACTTTAATGCAATGATAACACAAAGGAACGCTTTGAAATGTGTTTCCAAATAATGCTTTGTGATTGGTCGATAAAACAGTTTCAAATCTTATGAAGAACTTTGATTTACTGTAGTGACAATGTTTTCTGATTTCAAATGTCCTTTGCCCTCCATGTGAAATTTATTTCAACCACCATGATACAGACCTACTAACCAAGTTTTAAGGTCATCCAAGCTCTACTTTTAGGCCTACAGTAGGAAAATAAAGTTGACAAGGCCGGCGGGTTTCAGATTTTGACCTAGTGGTGACCTCACATAACCTTTGAACTTTATGAACAGCAACTCATTTTTATGTTTTACTTTCAAGATGTAAACAGGTCTAAATGAATGAAATTGACCCAAAATGTACTTTCTGAGTAATATGTGTGTTTACTGGTAGTGTAAGGCTTATTTTGATAGTTCGGGAACGGGTAAGCCGGGCCTTACACTGATAACGTCGAACCGAGCGTGAAACAGGAAACAATCTCCAAAAGCGGATATTTGATAATATATATCTCTTTTATTGATTCGGAATAAAACTATAACAGGTATAAATATAAATACGGAGCCTACTGTTCTACGTCCGTAGACTTCGGGAGATAAACTTAAACTCCCAGATATGTCTTTACTTACTTTTAAACCTGATTCCAAAATAATAAATTACGGCGCGATGCACAGGGCACACGCTCTGCCCTTGAACCCGATTGGTCTAAACTTACAGCTAACCCCCCACCCAACTCTTGATTGGTTGAGTGCCAACCTGATATGCAGATGAGCACATGCAAATGGGCACTCAACCAATTTGAACCAGTTTGGCTGTCTTCCAACCCCACAAACCGAATCATTTAAAACAAAACATATGAATACGCTTCTAATAGCGCGTGATTCATAGCCCCCAAAGCGCGAGCCATGGGTGACGTCATAATAACAATATCAAACTAGAATAAGCTTCACAGTAGTAAAGTGGTCACAGATACACACAGTACACCCACACACTACCAATATTGCAAAGACTCATTTCAGTGCCTTCAGCAAGCAGTCAAACAATGGACTTTGGGAAATAAAAGAAGTATAATTAAAAGGTACTCACTCTGACAGTGACTGGTTGCTTTTTGAGGCAGTACATTGCCATTGGCGTTGACCAATACCGGGCAGACCACAACGTGAGAGAAGTACTAGACTACGTAGTCTAGGCAGACTTCGGGATACCAATGTTGCCATATTCCTTCAGTTGTGTCTGCAATGAATGCATAAACAATGTAGGGGAAAACAGTTTACCAAAATTTTATGTTTATGACCCTTTAAAGAATTGACTTTAAGACTAAAATTTGTCTTTAGAGTTTTCAGACGATCAGTTCACAGCTGTTGACATCATGTGACCTAGTTGGACCACCCCCTCCCCCCCCCCACGCAAAGGGATATACAAACCTCAAGCCGAGCATCCGTCAAAGCTGTACAGTTTGACATTTTCAATTTAAACAGAGATCTGCTTACTAAACATAATGAGAAGCACACTTTATATTTGATGAACATCATCTCTTGATGTGAAAAATTCCCTTTTCTTCCAATTTTCATTGGTGACTAACTATAAGACGTTATCATATACACTGCTTGAACTTTTGATCCTTTTTTTTGTGAGGCTCAATCTATTTGGGAAAGATGAACCAGGTCTGCTCAGGCAATTAAGGCATAAAGACTATATCTGAAAGAAACATACGCTGTCACCTTTATGCATGCATGCTCAAGATGGCCTACAGCTGACCCGTTTTCTGTACTGAAAATGTTTGAATTATTTGTTTTGTGAATGATTTGAGTCTTCCCATTTTACAATCAATTGTTCTTTTGAAATTTCTGGGTATTTTAATCAGCTGCATGGTGTATGAAATTTTCTATCTGATGCCCTTTAATATACAAACACACCTCACTTTTGAGGCTACACAGAACAAACTTATAGCACATATATTCTTGATTTTGTTAACAGTTTTTTTTTTGGCAACATTCCACCCCCATTAAGCCTTTAGTGACCATATTTCTTTCCAGGAAATCTGAAGAAATGACATTGATGTTGACACCCATCCCTCCACATGTTGACATCAAGGCTTCGTACCTACATGGACACTGTACATTTGAAGGAAGGTATTTTGAGGGCGGGTTTCCCAGTGCTTTCGTGGTTTTGTTTCAGGTCTAAATCTTCAAGGTTGCTGAAACTGATTTCCTATTGTTCATCACTAAGTGCAACATGATGCTTTCCATGTGCATTACAATTGATATGAAATTATTGGTTGCCATTATCTGTGAACAATGACTGAACTTTTGGTTTGTGGGCCCAGGCCTAGTCTAGTGGTAACACTAGCTCAGCTTACTCCCAAAGTTCAAGACGCATCTGCGAGCAGGAGATCAAACTGAATTATTCAAGGCCTTTTCACAAAATTAGGTTGTATTATGTCAGGAACAGAATGTAAATCCTGGAACAATTCCTGAAAAAAAATTGGGGGGGGGGGGGAATTGCTTGGGTGCAGGCACGTAGCAACTTTCCGCGAAGCGTAAAAGACAATTTTGGCCGAAAATGCCTCCCAGATCGCTGGAAATGGCACTTCTCAGGCCTTGTAAGTTGCATCTATTTTCTATTTTGAAATTACTAGCGATATCATAAAAAAATATATATTCTCAAGGGGTCGCCCCTTCGCCCCCACCCCCTCCCCTTGGTTACGCTTGCGTTTAGAAATCTTGTAGGAAACAGGCCAAATGGAAACCGAGTGAACCCATATCGATGTGGATCATATATATATATATATGATTGTACGTACTTACACTCATACACAAGAGATGTACAGACATTATGATAATGTTCATTAGTGACAACTTGCTATACGGTCACAGGTCAAAGAAACGACCACGAAGTGTCATTTACCTCATGCAGCATGTGTTCGATGAAGTTTTGGCCACTGCCAAATATGATTTGGATAAATAACCTCATGCATTATTTTCTATTTATAGCCACAAAAAAAAAACTATGCCACCAAATATTGGGGGGATATTAGATACTATATCCCCCACCTAAAATATTGGGGGGACATATCCCCCATCCCCCCATGATCGCCGCCCTTGGCTGTGGCAGTATCATCCGGGACATCACATTACTTTGTCTATCGTTATAAGCTGGATACAGTAAGCCTAATCTGGGATCTGGCTAGCCAATGGCCTAGTTATAGGGCTTTAGTCCTTACTTGGGCGTTGGACTGGGCTTATGCTCTAGCCTAAGTCAGTAACAATAGGCACTAATACTGTAAGTAAGATTAGCCGTAACCAAAGTCAGAGCAGTGGGAAAGAACTTTAGCCTAGCTGAGGGGAGTTAGGCTATACAAAAAAAAAATTGAAACCTGATCACAGCACATGTGACGATGTCTTTATTTCGTAAACGAAAATATAAAGGAAGCATATATACTGTTTCACTAGGTGTACTAGTGGTATTATTAGTAAGATAACCAGCTCAAGCGTACGTAATCTACTAATTACAATAACAGTTGTTTAGCTGTGTAGTGTTTGTGAGTGCTACACCCTGGATGGTACGTCGGAAACTAGCAGCATCATAACGAAAAGGACAACATCATAACATATCAACAGTGTACAACAACAGAGGCCTCACGGGCAAACATGGAACGCAAAATATGACATAAACAATATATGATGGTGATGTAAAGCTGTCACATGCAAATAAGAGATAACGGGCATCGAAATAGACCGTTCAAGACATCATATGAAAAGCTTGACAGGATCCATATGTTGGTGTAATTTTTGCATTCAAAATTAAATAATTAAATAGTTCGAGTTGCGGAGGGATTTGAGAGGTCGACCTCACGATCGTGCTAGAGGAGATCGTGAAACCTCAACTTTCCCCGGGAAAATCAAAGTAGCTAAAAAGAGCAAACATTATTTCAAAATGTTCGCGTTTCCAGGTGCTCCCCACCCCCGCCCCCTCAACCGTTAGACCCAACTGTGGCTTCTAAACACATTCCAGTGAAAACGAAAGCCTCTCTGAAATGTACATTTGTCAGCCTGATAGACATTTCACAGCTGAAGTCCCCATGCACTGACTTCAACCAGGGCTTAGAAGACACACTCTCCACCTCTCTCTCTCTCTCTCTGACATATATTTTCTACTTTTAAGTAATCGGGGGATTCGCCCGGGGACCCACATGGGCTCTGAGATATATTCCTCTGGGTAAAAATAAGAGGTATTCCTCTTTCTGACATGTATTAATGTGCTTCAGATTACTAGCAGAGCCCCATAACTATCTGAAAATAGTACAGCTTCTAGGGCTTTGCCGCACCCCTGCGATGTTGCAGTACGTGGAGTGTTTCGATCGAGACATGGATAGAAAGTATAATTTTCACTACTTTATATATGGGACTATACAACTATATAAATTCGTTGCTATAAATTCATGATATCGCCGAAGAAGCGACATTTTCGTAACAATTAAGTCTCCGACACTGCAGTTGATTAAAGCTACAGTAAGTAGATATGATACCGATAAATAAGTTTGTGATATCAAATTTGTTTAGAGACTCGTGTAGGTAAAAAGATGTTTGGAAGAAATGGTTTCATTATTGTTCTTATCCAATTTCGGTAATGTGAGACTTAATACGAAAGATCCAATCGATTTGTTTTCGTTTACGTTCAGTTTTACGGTGTGTTATAGTTCAAGGCAATTAAACCTAAAATGTATTTTAATTGTAGTAGGCAAAGCCTAAAGCTTATACTGTGTGATACAGTGTTCTGTATTCTTATATCGGTTTTGTTATAAATACTGCAGTATTTTTAAATGTTTTGTTTTTAAATTGCATGTTAGAATAAAACAACCCTCTATGCATGTGCTGTGTATACGATCAGTGGCGTAGGAAGGTACTTTTGGGGGGGGGGGCTGAAGACTGATGGCCGGCCTGGGGGAGGGGTCTAAGGGGAGGGATTTCCAGGTGGCCTCAGATGCAATTTGGTGCTGTATAGCACACTTCAACACCCACTCCATTTTGTAAATAATTTTGCATTTTCACCTGGCCTTAGATGCAATTTGGTGCTCCAAATGAGATTTTTTTCTCATTTGAAAATGAAAAGGGGTTTTCTGACTTGCGGAGCGGGGGGCGGAATGATACTTCCGCCCCACCATATTTTTCACTGGGGGGCTGGCGCCCTCCCCCAGCCCCACCGGTTCCTACGCCCTTGTATACGATGGAATAAGATTTGAATGAACTGTTTTGTCTGATGCCCCTCCCTGGTCATCCCAGTCTTTTCCTCCTTCCATCTTCTTCCAAAAGATAATCATTAATGTTGATAACGTTAAAATATATGTAACAAAAGAGGTCAATTAAATTCTCTGACAGACTGAAGAATAGTTGTATCTACGACCTTGTCCATTGACAACGTACACTACAGATCGATCACGTGTATGCATGGATTGCGGGGTGCACGTGATAAGCAAATACAAGTGTACGTGACATGTACTCGATCGTACTCGGCCCGTCTTCGAACTCGGGACTCACACTACAAGTCTGCGCTAATGTATTCCATGTGCTATGGGCCCGAAACTCTATTTAGGAAAACCGACAGGTCTAAAAATGTGAAACCTGGCTCAGATTGCTCCTCGGTGTGTATGTGTGTGTGTGGGGGGGGGGGGGTATGGTTAGAGGGGTCTCGTTATGTTGAAATATATCCTAGCGCACCTGCAGTAAAGTTTCTAACTTTCAATGATCACAATGGGGATTACCAATGATCACAACGAGCAGAGGACCATGGCCAATCAATGATTGGGTAAAAGTCTCTCGTTCTGCATGGTTCGTGATGTGCCGATTTGTCCTATCATTTCGAGCGCCCTCTGTAGGTGTGAGTAACATAATTTAAATATTTTACTGTGACAGTATTACAGATGTAGGTGGGTGTATCCAGGGCTATTTATATTACTTTCTGCGGCACACTTCCCAAACTATTGGTCGCGACCCATAACATTGTCGTCAAGCTTTTCTGGTGGTTCGCGAGTCGGGTAACGTCGAAGATCAGCAGAAAATGGACAAAATGTGGATAGTCAACTTCCTCCCGGTCAAGTGAGATTTTCGGTGACGTAAAGCCAGAGGAGTGAGGGCAGCTGGTGGAGAAAAATGCGTACACGTACCTCCTTCCCTCCCCAAATTTTTATATCAAATTGCTTACATTTTATAACAGACGTTAGCAAAGTCATACATAAATAACACATATTATGGAAATTATTGCCTGGGCCCAATTTGCATCTCAGTACTTTTAAAGATTTTTTTTTCAAATGGGAGGTAATTCACCTCCCCTTGGGCCCCTCACCAGAACGAACGTTGGCATAATCACACCTCCCAAGTTAAAATCCAAATTCGTCATAGAGGGTAGAGCATACATTTGCCATGTCACTATTTTACAGATACTATATTAATACTATATACACGTTACTATATACTGTTTTTCTAGTGTCCTTCTTATTTTAACCTCCCTACTGTAATTTGAGTTTTGTAATCATCTTGTACAAACATATGAGAAAGAAATTTGAAATCGAATTGCAAATTGCGGTAAATTAAAAAAAGCCACAACCGTAAGTTTCATGATTCACTCATGGAGCTATACTAGATAAAACAGCTGAACTTTCATTTCACAAATTCAACGCCACAACGAAAAGGCATAATTTAAAGGCATTGAAGACTCGCCCAAAACCGCGTGCCTCGCTCTGAAACAGTTAACTTTCCGTTGCTTGCAAGTGAAGTTTTCTGCTTTTCGCTACAAAATGCAGACAGTAATGAAAAGCGATACCTTGTTATCTTTAGCTGGACCTGAGATGTCCATCGCTGTATCGTTTGTACACTGTGCTGTGGATTTTGACCACAGCTGTATATGTACTGAATGTACACTAGTGTCTAATTACCGACGGTAGCAAGCTGTGTGCGTATTTTCTGGGATCGATGGTGGTGTCTCACACTTCTGTTACACCTCATTCGAAACTAGGTCAGATTACCGGCATTAGACGTTTCTTTTTTCGCGAGTCTTCGCACCCTGGGGCAATATGGTTTTCGTAACACTATAGGCCAACTATGTTTTTTTCCATTCAAACTTTATAATTGTAGCATATCAACAAATTTTAGAAGCCCGCCAACGGCACCCCTGAGTCTGATGTTTCGATGCTAGCAAGGTGTTCTTTTGACTCCAAACTGACTGATTCGTACAAAACTAAAAGAAAACAAAAAGTAGACGGTTGTCTAGCTGTTCATCCTACTGCCACAAGTGATGGAAGAGGGATCAATCGAGGGGGAGGTGGGGGTAGGAACAAAAATCTTCGGACAAAACAGTCAGAAAT
>KN884275.1:60287-71415 GCA_000934455.1 Apostichopus parvimensis
CTGGGATCGATGGTGGTGTCTAACACTTCTGTTACACCTCATTCGAAACTAGGTCAGATTACCGGCATTAGACGTTTCTTTTTGCGCGAGTCTTCGCACCCTGGGGCAATATGGTTTTCGTAACACTATAGGCCAACTATGTTTTTTCCCATTCAAACTATATAATTGTAGCATATCAACAAATTTTAGAAGCCCGCCAACCCTGAGTCTGATGTTTCGATGCTAGCAAGGTGTTCTTTTAACTCCAAACTAACTGATTCGTACAAAACTAAACGAAAACAAAAAGTAGACGGTTGTCTGGCTGTTCATCCTACTGCCACAAGTGATGGAAGAGGGATCAATCGAGGGGGAGGTGGGGGTAGGAACAAAAATCTTCGGACAAAACAGTCAGAAATACCTAAGATATTCTACTCGGAGGTGAATTATCTTTGGTAAAACTATCAACTTCGACATAACTAACATTTCTATAACAAGAAAAACTGTCTGCGCAGCTAGTACCTGTTTTCTTGAATGACACACACTGGCAACATACTCAGCTGAGCAACGTGTTAGTTCTGTACTTGCGTACAGACAATCAATTATAGTTTTTATTTAGCTACCTGAACACTGTCAAGCAGATTGTATTTGCGTACACAGAGAAATAGCCTAAGCTTTCGTTTACACAGTGCGTTTCTTTTCATATTAGGCTTATTTCAACCACGATCTACGTACTAGTATAAGCCTAGGCTACCTCTGCTTGACGACAACATGGCGAGCACCATGGGTGACGTGTCGAAACTTTTAGCGAAAGTCTTCAGCTTAACGAGCCTTTCCATTGCTTTAATTTGTCTTGGTGGTGTGAAGATAACAGAAAGCAAAGATATTGGAGTTGCCCAAAACAACAATATCATACCCCAAGATCCCAACGATCCGCAGTTTAGGTTTGGCAATGCCCCTAACGCAAATAATCCACCGGTGTTAAACAACTTAGGCCCAGTTAGGTCTAACTTTAAGCCTAACGTTGATCCTGTAAGATTGCAGCAAAGGGATCAGGGGTACAAAGACAACCTGTTGCAGGTTCAGGCTAAGAAGAAAACCTTTATTTCTGATCGCATTTCAAGCAGCCCAGAGTGCAGAGGAGAGTATGAAACACTATGCCCTAAGACCTCAAAGATGAACAACTTTGCAGTTCTGGAGTGCTTGCAAAATACAAACAAGGTAGGAAAGTCTAAAGAAAAGGCTATTTCTACTTCTAGTCCTTGTATAGCTCTATTAGACAAGAACCACTAGTAAGCCTACTGTATGTGGTGAAAATTACGAATTGGTGTGCATTTCAACTGGTGGAAAAAAGAAACACGTCACTATTATTTACATAGCAGCCATATGAACATGGTGTAGTGACCTCACTTTTCATCTTGCCTTTTAATAAGGGAATGTTGCATGTTATTTTCCTGGCAGCCTGATACTGTATATATCCCAAGTTGGAATTAACATGTACATACTGAACGAGTCTAACGATAAGCCTAGATAAATGTAAATAGTACATAGAGTTGTCGACCTGTAGTGTTACCTGCATTCGCAGACTTAAAGGCATTGAAGACTTGCCCCAAACCGCATGCAGCCATCTAAAAAAGTTAACTTTCTGTTGCTTGCAAGTGACGTTTTGTTCGTGTGGCTACAAAATGCAGACAGTAATGAAACGAGATACCTTGTTATCTTTAGCTGGACCTGAGATGTCCATCGCTGTATCGTTTGTATACTGTGCTGTGGGTATTGACTGCAGCTGTATGTACTGGTTATACACTAGTGTCTAATTACCGAGGGTAGCAAGCTTTGTGTGTATTTTCTGGGATAGATGGTGGTGTTTAACACTTCTTGGTCTAGGTCAAATTACCGGCTTTAGACGTTTCTTTTTGCGCGAGTCTTCACACCCTTTAAGGGGTAGCCTAAGCTAGGCTAGTAGAGTAGAGTGTAGTCTACGAGATACCTTATCCTCAAAGCACCGTCAATAAGCACAGGGCTTTTACCTATTTGCGAGATCAGTCCACAAGCATCAGGTAGATAGGTAAAATCATCATCCTTATTTAACCTTTAAGTATATCCATTGAATATCTCCCACTGTATAGAAATGGTATCAAAATTACGAAAGTTGATTCTCGTCATGGTACTGTTTTGAATGTCGTTTCAGGTCAAAATCTATACAGCATAGGTAGCATGTTGGGTTTAATTATGACTCACAAATTTTTACCCATTTTCAAATATATTTCTCAAATGAAAAAAGTGAAACTTATTGTCATGTTCCTTTGGAAGACCTGGAAACGTAAGGGTTAAGATCTGGAGATTTAATTTCTGTGATAATTTTCAAACCAAGCTGCCTCTCCCGAACAGATAAGTTCAACGCCAACTCAAGTCAATTACTTGATAAGTTAGTGTGGCCTATCCCCAGCAGCCTAAGCTCACACCAAGCACATACCAAATCAACGGATCCTCTAAGCATAACCAGTCAATAGCAATGGCTTCCACAAGCTTACCAGATCACAAGCAAAGGACACAAAAGAAAGGGTTGCCAGGGTATTTAAGGAAGTCCTCACAACTATGGAGTTTGAATGAAAGCTTCAACTCAGTATAGACTAAGCCATTGGAAAGAAAATGGATGAGTTTCTTACTCAAATAGATGTGACCTTTGGCGAAATACATAATCTTGAAGTGGAAGCTGGAAAGAAGTCTACAGAATACTGAATATACAGGAAAACATTAATTAAGTTCGAAGACCAAGGCAATCGTGCATTGAAAGAAGTCAATGGTATTGAACAGTACTCGTGGCGAAACTACAAATCTTTTGATGTCACAAATCGCCCAATGAAACACTGTCTACTTTGTAAGTGTCTTGGCTAAAGATCAACTGGGTGTCGCTCTCTCTAGAAATGATATAGACCGATCTCACCGTGTTGGCAAGAAAGATGGTTATAAACCTAGTGCTGTTCTTGTAAATTTGCAAACTATGAAGCCAGAAACAGAATCATCAGTAACCGTCAAAAACTAAAGGGACCATTAAATATCTCAAACTTCAATAGCTACATTTGACGATGCATGAAATACAGTAGTTTACACACAACCGTTGCACCAAAGCATGACTGAAGCACGTGGTCAAAGGGACCGCGAAAATTTATGCAAGTTAAAGAAGAAATTACTGTGGTATGAATGATTTTATATTTACAGCAACTCTCAATAGGGAGAGAACAAACATACTATGAGATGAAAAAGTCCTTTTCTATCAGAGATGTTGGCTTCCCACAGAATTCATAGATTGTCACAACTCAAAACATTTTTTGATCAAAATAATGATTCAAACATTACGTGATTGTCTCAGAAACAATTCAAGTGCATCTTCGTAACTTTAGCGCTTGTTGTCGAAATGAAAGTATGTGACAACAAGGCTGAACATTATGATATTTGAGTGCACGCATTATGATAGCCTATACCACAAACTTCACTATCTCTACACAAGGGAAAGAAACATTTCCACTAGCTGCAGTTAAACCAACATACAGTACTTCGTGTTCATTTAGCACTGAAGATGCAAGAATTTTGGAGACAATGAGTAAGGGACTTGTCACTACTAGCCAATCAAATCACAGGAAATTTGGAAAAAACCTTATGGCTCTCCTTGGCATGAAAATCTCTGTAATAGGAATGTTGTTAGCTCTGTACCGAAGCAACTTGTGGTCGATTGTTATGATTTTATTTCTTTTCAAACAATCATCGGTAGGATTGTTTGAAAATTGGTTTCTTTTGAGAAGAAGTTGTGGGTTTTTTAAAAGAAAGAAAGATGTATCATGTTCGTTCATAATGTGTTTTGTTACGTTTGGCATAGGCCTTATTGTGAGTGTGTATACTTGGGGTTGTATGCTCATGTGAAATCCATTCTAGCCTTCATCTTAACTGTCTTTAAGTCGTCATTTTTATTAAAAGTCATCTTGATGAAGGATCAGCCTAGTTTGCCTACTTAGGCTACTTAAATACATCATTTTTATCATAATTATAGCCTCATTATGCACTCCATTTATTTAAACACAAACAACAGATCCCTCCAACCCACCACCCCCACCCACCCACCCCCCACCCTTCCTTTTGTAATGTACTGTCCTGTCATATAATCACAGATCGTCATTCTGGTCCCATCTTCATGTGCTGGTAAACTGTAAAGCAGTCAAACAAAAACATTCTGACAAAAAAAGTTTTACTGTAGGGCCTACACAATTTTGCCTGGAATCGTTGCAGTCATGGATCAACTGCTGGCCAGAAAAAAATGTAACCTTGGTAACATATATGTCTAAAGTTACAGTATGATCAAGAATACATTTTGGAAAATCATTCATAATTACAAATATATGCAATCAAGGCCACATTGATATGCGGTTGAGAAGAGATTTTGCAGTGTTTGTACATTGAAAACCATGCAGTAATTTCTGAATTGATAAGGAACAAAATTGTGAAACCACAATTTGCAAACATTGAACTTTCAAAGTTCAAACTTTTAACTATCCTCTATTGTACTGAAAATACAATCAGATCTTTAACAAAACTGTTCTAATGACAATTGTAAACCACTGTATGCAATCACTATTGTGTGTGTATGTACTGTATGTACAGTACACGTGTATGGATATTTTATGTATGTACATGTATGTATAGATGTATGTGTGATGCCTTGCTAGCTAACAAGATGAAGATTGTGCAGTATTATAACAAAAGAGAACTTGGAATCATTAATCTCATGCTTAGAAGAAATATGCAGATATCCCATTTTGAGTAGATGAGGGGGAAGGGGCATATTGAGTAGATGAAACCAAATATTCCTTTTGTTGGATATTAAAGAAATATTCCAGTGGAAGATAATGTAACACATGTGGTCTGGAGGAAAATAATATGGACACAATTTTAGTTGAAAGAGTTAACTTACTTTGACTAGCTAAACCATCCATGCTTTCCTGGAGTTGATCACAGTGGGTGGTCTATGTATGTAATCATAGCAAATGTTCATCAAGATCTTTAATATGCTTTCATAATCTTCATGTTAGTTTATCCTTGAAAACTGATACATTTTGAATGTTCCTTTTACTGTCAACGCTCTCTGTATTTACAAGTTCATCGGTATGCAGCTTTCTTGTTGTTTTCCTTGAGCAGTGAATAAGTGAGTTAAATATTGTAAAGGAAAAATCAATTTTCAGCTGAATTGCTGTGACCACATCATTCACTCTGCTGTTGCCAGATGTTGCGATTCACAAAATACCAACAAATCTGAAAAATTCTTATCGTCTTCAACCAAAATGCTACAAGGTTGTGGTTTGTTGGACTTACAGTCTATACAGAAAATTACCAGAGCTAATTAAGCAATGTACTTCAGCAATCAGGATTCAGGAGTATCCCTATAAAGGTCATGTGAGGTCAAAGTCCTTGAGAAACTTTGAAGACATCATATACTATGCTGTAGATCTAGTAAACATGCCCGATACAGGAGAATTTTATTGTTTAAATTATAGGTGAAGGTCATAAAAGGTCAAAGGGCAGCATATTCTGTACAATTTTACAAAAATAATATCTCTTTAGAATGGAAGTTATTCTGAATGAGTACCTAATTGTTTTCAAAGGTTGTTTCATGTCAAGTAAACAGATAATAATCTGTGGAAACCAGGTGTAAGCAATTCATCTCAATTTGGAAGTTTCAGCTACGTATCAGGTTCCTTAAAAGATGCAGCTATGTAGTTTTACATCACAGAAATCTCAATTGCATTTTTAAGCACCTCTGGTTTTACAGTAATTTTTAACTGCTGTAACATATGTCTTTATCTCTTTGCAGGAAACAGGTTCCAAACTATCCGCAGAATGCAACCAGGTGAGTCTGTGTTTCTAAAGTTGTATTTATTGATTCATTTATTTATTTCTGATTTTAATTACAAGAAGTACTTAGCATATATTACCATACATTACCATACATTATTATTCAGTACAGTATGCAACTCCTCGAATGCTCACAAAATGCCTATAAGTGAGGGGAACTGTTTTACAATACAGCATCATAATGGTTTGCTTACTGTATGTGCTGAAACGAGACAAACTATGAAAAGAATACGGAAAACCCACAGTACTGCATCACTCGTCGTTGTTGTTAACATGCTGAGAGTCAGAATTCCCCAAATATTGTATACTATAAATTAGAAAGTCATGCTGTTGGTCGCTCCTGTTTAAATTTTGAGTTCAACAAGGTGGAGGGTCGGGTGGAGGCACAAAAGTTGATGTCCGTCCCGAGAAATTTTTGTTCGGGTAGGGAGACCGTAAATTATGCAAAATGGCGCCATCATTCCCGTCATTTAAACTACAGTGCTGTACAGTACAATGCATCGACTGTGTAGTTTAAATGTTGCCAAGTGTATACTGTACCACTTTGCTTGCCTGTAGTGTGATTATGAAGCAAGAAGAAAGTCTGATGTTTTCTTTTGGGAACACAATTATTCGAATACTTAGTCGTTAAAGCGTTCGCCCAAATGGGAAAGTTTGCATCCCACAAAGAGTACTGTACTTGCTAGATGTCGTTTTTCATGTTCTGAATCATACATTCATCCTGGTACAGTTTGTTGGGCTAACACGGTGAAAATGTTATCAGTGAATCCCATCTTACCTTCAGTAACTATTACTGAACATGCCATTATATTGCATGATGTTTCAGCTTTAAACCCAAAATACAGATTTCTTGAATCCCTCCCCCCCCCCCCCCAAAAAAAAGAAAACGAAACAAGGATCTTTAAAGATCCTGGTTGCATATATTATAGCCATGTCTGACTTCCTGCCAACATTCACACAAGTTACTTGTGTAATGCTGAAAACATCACAATGATATTTTTGCTCTTATTCAAGATGATATTAAGCAAAGTAGACTACAGTTAGCTAGGTAAGTTAGCTGATATGATAGGACAACTTTAGGCAGAAATTAGTCTTGAAATGTCATATTCAAAGGAAAAGAAAATTTAAATGAGTGCTAGTATGTACATGTTTTCTGTAGCTATTCCGGTTTTCAAGATGTTCTGCTTGTAAAATGTTAATTCCCTGGATTACTCCTTTAAGGCTAACTTGATGATGACATCAGCTCCTCAGTGCTGGCCTTAATTGTTAACTGATAATCTATTGGTCTAATAAATCAACCAAAAGATAGTCAAAAAACTTCATTTATTTACAACAACAGAGCACCCTTGGATAGAAATCAAGACCATTTATTCTTGACACATTTGTAATGAGCTTAATACAGACCATGTAAAAAAAATGTTATTTTAGGTCAATATAAAATCTCAATATTGTTTATTTAACTTTAGTTTTTTATGAAATCACCTAATGGTCTCTGTTTTAGACTAAATAGACCAGCCACTTTCATTGGTGCTCCTCAGTCGTTTAAAGATCATACTTCAAGAACTACGTGAAAGGTGTCGTTGAAATACAACCTGGGCCAATAGCAGTGTGTCTTAACAGACCAAAATAAGTCAAACATATTAACATTAGATTTGTGCCTAAAGTCATCAATCAGTTAAAGCTTACAATTGAAGTGTAGGTTGTTGATTGTTGAATTTTTTGTTTTTACCTTAAAACGTGAAGAACAGCACAGTAAGTTGTAGTAATGGCATCAACAGTGTAATTTTTCATTCTTTTATGACAAAATTTAAAAAAATACAACCATGGGATTTTCACATTTGTTGCCAAAATTGCAAAAGATTTAAGTACAATACATTCAATTCTTCAATAACATTTCATTTGAAACTTGCAATCTCCTAGTCAGAACTGTAGGAACAGTATTAGGTAAAACTACTGTACTCTAACAGGCCTAAAAAAGTCTATTTACTGCCTAAATGCCAGTGGATCACATCATTTGCCAGTAAAAAGAAAATATGGAACATGCATTTTTCTGCCAAGTGCTGCAAAAATACATTAGTTTTGTATTAATTCAAGGGAAAATGCAAGTGGGATATTGATTTTAGCAGGTAAATTTTGTATGCACTGGAATTGTTTTATTTTTTTTATCCAAGTGGGCTAAAGTATATATACATTGGAAACAGCTCATCTCTGTGGTCAGTAGGAAGGTTTCCAAATCTGATGGTGTAATAAATAGGCTAAAGGATGTTTCATCCAAGAAGGTACTTTATTCTCTACATGAAATGCTCTTGTACTTTATCATTTCTTACTATATGTACTTGAGTATATGGAGGAGGTGGTGGGGGGGGGGGGGGGGGAGGAGTGGTGTGGGAAAGTACCGTACATATATGGTAGTGTTTATTAGTGTTCGACCGATAATCGGTTAGACAATTGGCATCGGGCCGATTATCAGACAAGCGGTAAATAATCGGCATCAGCAAAATCCATTGCGCTACCGATTATTTGCAACCGATTATTACGTTCCACATAAAGGATTGTATTTTTCCGCGCTTTTGATTCACCACAACCATACAGTATATGTACACAGTATGCATTTGTTCGTTGTTAAGGGACCAGACCCGAAAAGTAATTACTTATTTTCTACTTCCATCTAGTGGCATTTAAGGTATATTTCTAAATACTGTATATACTCATTGGTTTAACTGTATTTGCTGCTGATTTTTTTTTCCTTTTTATGAATTGTTTAATATCTAACAGTACTGTACCCATGGAATGTAGGAAAATAAACTTGAAACTTGGAGTTGATACAAATGAACACAGACAAGAGAAAAATCCTCAGCACCAATTTTTACGCAGAAAGATCCCTTGATCAGTTGATTACCATGCTTATGTACTCTTATTGTACAGGGCCTAGTGTACTGTGTCATACAACTGTATACTTCTACCATGATTGCAACTGTTTGCAGTGGTAATCAAGTACTGTGGTACAGTTTGTTAACTTACAATGTACCATACTTTACACAGAGAAGCGGCAGTTGCTTTATCACAGTCCTTTGTCCATGTTGATCGTTTCTTCTTTTGTTTGAAAACAAATAAATTTGAAAAATATAAGAAAATAGTCAATAGCACTGATCATTGCATTGATATTAAAATTTTCATTTATTTTTTGTTTGTTTTAAACTCCTCTTATTTTTTTTCTTCTTTAAGTCAAATATGCACACAGCTCTCACAAGTTGATGAAAAAGACGGCCATGAGAAACACTATCCGTAGACTGTTAATTGAAAACTGTTTAGTTAAGCTTCCTTGTCACATACTGTACTGTATTACACTGTACCTACTTGACTTATTAGTTATTTTGTGGTGAACACACATTGCTTGATTAACCTTGATATACATTGTAAGTTTGCATTAAAATATTGTACAACTCAATCAAAGCTTGTTGAGTTACTGAAATTGTTCAATGAGCACTGATCTTTAATTAAGTACTATTATTTTTAAAATAAAAAGTTTTTGCATATATATAGTGCTGTACAGTGTACATTACAGTATGCCAAGGGGAAAAATGGTTAATGTTCAGTAGAAAGGGATCTTGTATAAAAAGGTGAAGCCAAAATGATACCTTACAGGTAGCTTCATGGTACTACTTGTATACTATATAGTTCCAGTAAAGAATAATGATGTACCTTGTTCAGGTTACATGACACTGTAATCTTTGTGAACATGAAGATTGTTACAACATCATGAAATTGCAATTCAAATGAATATATTCAAAAAAATTACCTTTTCTTGATGTGTACTGTACCTTGGGAGGGTGGAGGGAGGGGGGGGGGATGTTTTTATTTCTTCATTCTTTACAGTATATTGGGCACAAAGAAAAAGTCTTGAGGGTGATGTACAGTCAGTAATATCAAAGCTGGATAGGGAGAATTTGACCTTTGCAAATTGTGTCATTGTTTGACTTCACTTGTTATCGATGAGAAAAAAAAACTGTTGAGAGACTTGCTAGCACATGTCAAGTGGGCTTACTATCTGGTGCTGTGGTAAACTTGTGAAATTATCAAAAAAAGTGTCATGAATACAATACAATACTGTACTTGTATAGTAATTAGTACTGCGTCATAAGTTACACGTGTTAACTGTAGAGTTAATTCATACACTTCAATGCATACACAAGTAGGCTTTGTATCCATTCAAGTATACAGTACTATGTACAGTACATACAGTGTGCTGGGAGAATGTGAAGGAGATATTAACGTATTTACACACACATGTTCAAGTTTATCTCAATGCACTGTTATAAATCATAGTCCACAATATGTACTGTATACTGCATTGTGAATGATACTATACAAAGTATACAGTATATATGTAAATTCTTTTTTATAAACCGTAGTCCGCAACATGTTCAGTACTGCATACTGAATGCAGTGTGTGTTTATCAGTTGACATCTTTCCAATATAGACAGGCGTATTCTATTTTACCACCATTATTGTGCATTTTCAGTGGAACTACTTCAACAGATATACTATACTGCAATGTATCTAGATAAGTACAGTACTGTAAATGATATTGTTTGTTCAGTCTAGATGCATTGTTGTGCAAGTCTGCGTGTCCTTGCCACATGTACTGTAGTGACTGTAAGCTAACACGTAGGCTAAAAGTACAGTCAACAGGGGGAATATTATCAGGCTTCAAAGTTATTATCGCAATTTGCCAACAGAAAGAAAAAAAGGAGGAAAAACAAGCCGTTGCATTTTCTCAGCCAGTAGACATTAGGAACATACTGTAAACACACGATAAGTGGTTTCAGCATGATTTCAGGTGTAACATTTAAGTTCCATATTATTTCCTAATATTGTTAGCAATATTATAATGTTGCTCTTATATGCCTGGACAGCAATATTATGTACTTCTTGGTTTTAATTCAGGAAGTGGAACTGAGAACTTGATTTTAGTTTGTAGATATTTTAAACACTTGGAATTTGTAGCAAGTGGCTAAAAATTGTGAAATTCAAGCCCTGAATATTTCTACTGTACTTCAGTTTAGAAAGCTGTTCTCTCTATATACAGTATATTACAGTAAAATGACTACATCTTCTGTAGTACCTAGCAGTGAAGTCGATACTGATTGCAGGGTTGTCCGAGACCACAAAATTTCTGTTCGGATTCACCAAAATCAGCTTTGGTGGTTGTCCGGCATATGAATAACTGCACATCAAATTCAGATT
>KN884275.1:79932-95352 GCA_000934455.1 Apostichopus parvimensis
TATATATATATATATATACATATACATATATATATATATGTATTTGAAAAGGCAATGAGTTGGAAAATCCAGAATTGTGAAGAAACTTCCAGCCTCAACTGAGCCTGAGCCTCCTGCTATATATGCAGATACCCTAACCACTAGGCCATGGACACTGATTGTATGTCCAAAGGTCCAAACCAATAAGGAAGGTCGTTATACCACTGTAGGCTTTTGCCACCTGTATCGAACAATGCTGGTTCTGTTTTGGTGATTATATTTTGCCTCACTCTAGAGATCAATCATGATGCTAGCCAACTCAATAATATATATATTTGTATAGAGAGCAGAGATGTGCTCACACAGCTGCCAGGCAGTTCTGAATGCTTCCCAGCACAAAGAGTATTTGTAAACATTGCCGCCCGACACTATTTTTGATGATTATTTTAACACATTTTAACATTACCAAAATATGGGTGAATACTTGGTCCAGAACTCCAGAATGGGATAGAGATAGCACCATTTGCCATCTAAGCATACTTTATTTGCAAACACTTTCCAAAGGGGCGGTGGACCCCCACCCTTTAGACCCCTTCCCCAGTATGTGGATCAGACTACCACACAAATCTGCCCAGCACTCAAATATTTCTGAGCACATCCCTGCATAGACCCATATAGATATACCTATATATACACATATACACAAACATATACACACACATATATAGACACATACATATATATATGTAGGTTATTTTGTGACTAACCATTTCTGCTCTTACTGTTTGTATATTAATAGAGATACCCTAATACTTTAGTAAGACTTATTTTTTTCCATGCATAATCAAAACTTAAATATAAACAGCATCGAGTATTTAATAATATAAGTTTTCAGTTTTGATCATGTTTATTCAAATCAAATCAAGTATACAGGTTATAACAACAACCTGTTTCTAAAGCAAAACAGATATTTACAATACAAATATTTGACTTGTGGGAATCCTGAGAGTACCTCTGATTAGTATTCTTCAAAGCATAATGACCCTTCCAGTAGGTACTGTAGTCCTTCTCAGATCACGTAATTCTATACCTCTATTCTTAGATTGGACATCAACTTGCATCGTAGCTGCAAAAAGGATGCCGACCAATATTGCAGTTTTCAGGAAGGAAAAATGGACGGTGAAACCTTCGCCTGTCTCAATCTCCATTTACATAACAAGAAATATGTAAGTATGCTGTTGACACACCAGAATCTACATTTTGAATGTTTTTGAACTGCAAAATTAGCTCTTCTTGCCTGTGACTCCAATAACAACACCCCCCCTCCCCCCAGCGAAAGTTGATGAAAGGTATCACAAGTTACAATTTAGAGACAGAAATGTTTGTGATGAACAGAGAAAGTCCTGCTCCATTTTGGAGATATCCTAGTTTTAAAATTTGTATCTGAATTTCTGTCATGTTTGTACATCTATGATGTCATAGTGCCATAAGGATCCGAAACGGTCTTAATTTCTCTTTTTCCAAGGTAGAAAGTTAACAGTTGTTGACACCGAAAAAAAAAAGAATGCAAAATGAACTTTGGAAGCTAAATATAAATAAAGAAATAAATAAATGAAAAAACAAAACAAAAGCAGGTAAGAAAATGTAGCACTGTAACTAGGTTTATTCAGGTCTGCAGACCAGCTGTGTGAGAAGGAGAATTAAAAAGATTTCCTAGAGACCATCAGTGTAAAACTGTTATTGAAGAAAAATATTCCACACTGCTAGGTTGAAAACCCTTTCTAAAAATCTTGCCCCGAACTCGAGATAACGCATTCATTCCTCAGTTTATTTCTTCCTTTTCGCTTGAAGTGCTTATAGCGCTAAGACAAAAGACACGTTGTCGAAATGTCGGTGAGGGTCACATGATCATACAGTAGGCTAAAATGAAATGTAATCTCTTGTAAGAATGAAACATAAAAATGTTAGGAATGTTTCTTACCTGAGCCAAAGAAGATGACACCCATTTTTTTGTTGCTGCATTTTCAGCCTTTATCGATCGACTGTGCAACTCAGGTCCATAGAGCTCTGCGCCAGCGAGCATCTTCGGTGTCTTTGAATCCCTCCATCGAAAAGAAATGTCGCACAGACCTGGGAAGATACTGCCCGTCTAGTGTAAAGGTAAGAAGATCCAATGAGAGCACATTTCTGAGCTCTTTGTAGGATGTCAACGTTTTAAAAGGATGCCATAAACTTTATCAGTTTGGGAAAGATAATATCTCGAGATAACGGATTCATTTCTCAGTTTATTTCTGACGCCAGATGGGGACGTCAGAAAAATTAAAAATTAATTAAAACAATTTGTCTCATTGTGCACAAGTTGATATGAGTGATGAGTGAAACACACCTTTGTTATTTCAGTACAGCTGCACTTTAAAGTATTCAATTTGCCTAAACCTTGTGATACCATACTCAACTTTTTATAGGAAGGATTTGTCGCCTGAAAACCATCTGTTCATGTAGTCGACCAAAATGGCGCCAGGAACGATGACTCTTGATAGTAACAGACATGAAATGTTTGTCAGTGACACACGCCAATGCATTCAAATTGTGGTACATAGAATATTCCACATTGGAGTACAACTAATTAGAAACAACGAAATGATTGAAAGGGGTCTCCAGTTATATTTTCACAGCATATAACACACATGTTAATCTCGAATTTCAACCGGAGGAACTCACTGATGTCCATCAGTGTTAAACCATTTCCTCGGTACCGATAGGTAATCACATCCGAACTGTTCTTAAGTTCCGCCTCCACGAACAAATAATATGACTTCTTAGCTTCTCCTTCATCAAATGAATATCTTTCAGCCCTAAAGTATTATATTTTTCAAGAAACACAGAGTGGCTCATATCACCCACCAGGAAACCAACCCCCTGTTTATATGTTTTAAAATGATGCGACCAAAATTTGCCGTTCCCAGTATAGCTCAACAAATCGTACAAGGCCGGTTCCAACATTCAGAACGCACATCAGCAAACATTCCCGTGTTGCGATACCGTGTATGAAATATACGGTGGCAATGCACGGAATACATGTGAACAAACATTTTGGATTGTAGCTACGACGTTTGCAGATTTCCACAAACAACCTTGTGAGGACTCTCTGTGTCCCATATTGTAACTGGACATTTAGAACCTGGACTGATTGTACCTGCACTGGCTGAACGTGTCAGTCTTAACAGTGATGATCAAACAGATGATAATAGAGTTACTCCTGTTGATCTGGTCGCAGTGCGTTGTTGATATTGGCAGACTTAAAGATGGTACTCATCCAGAATACAAATGTTGGTGAGACTGAAACGATGGTGGCCTGTATACCGTTGAACGTATCGATACTTTCCCGAACTTCCTAAAAGTCCCCTTCATTCATATCTGTGCACAGTTATGACATTATTTTGCAGGCATAATTCTGGACTGGAGTGGGGGGGGTGGGGGGGATGGGTTAAATTTGCAAGTGGAAAGTGGATTCAAAACAACATATATCTTTGATCATTCATACTTGCAACCCCAGGAATTAAACTTGATTTTAAACTGCTGGTTTTACCACCTGTTCAGAAAATCGCCTAATGTTGGTTGCTTGAAGATGAGTCTTTCTTTTTTTGTTTTTCTTGTTCGCAGGAATTTAGCTGTCTCCAGGATCATTACACTAGTCTGGAAACTGAGTGTCGGATGGCAATCAAGAATTTCACCCGAGAGGAGTCTGAAGATGTCAGGATGAATAAAGTGCTCATGAAAGCATGCTCACCAATGCTCAAAAGATACTGTCAGGTAATTTATAATAATAATAATAATGACAACAACGACGATGAAGAAGTTTACACGGGACTATAGTATAAATCTCCAGGAGTAGAAAAAACATCAAGTATGGAAAGGTCAACTTCATTTCTGGCAATTTGACTATTGAACATGATTGTTTTCTAATTGTTTTATGTGTTTTTTTTTTTATCTGGAAAAGGATTCCCTTAAGAAGAAAGTAGACGAAGGAGATGCTTTAGATTGCCTCATCAGACGCAAGAATGATGCCGACATGGACCCCAAATGTGCCGCCGGGATCGAACACTTTCAGATTGTAAGTCTAACTTCATAATCTTCCTGGGTTGGTTACGACCACTCGTGCCGTCGTATCTTCTAGTGAGTCTGGCTTAGGCCTATAGGTGGGCCTTCCAAGATACGTACGACTGTTTTTGAGCTTATAGAAATTGAGAAGATGTTTACCATAATGACGGGAAAAAGGTGGGAAGAAACCGAAATTGACATGGATTTACAGCTTAAATACCCCTGGCCTTGCTACAGTAGGTATCAGTGTGAAAGATGTAGCCTTTGTATTAAAGAAAAACCCCTGTCCCTTCATTTATTTTTTATTTTTATTTTTATTTTCACTGTACCCTATTTTCATTCCATATAACTTACTGTAGCATGTGAACAGCTTATCCCTATGAAACATTGTGTAACTTGTCAGTCATTTCTTATACTCTCAACCGAGCCTCCCCATCTGACTTGCTTTGGAGATTTGAATAAAGAAATAGAATAAAGTAAATATGGTTGTGATGTTAAAATAGTTCCCTTGTGATTATGGTTGTTAAAGGAATAAGGAAGGCTGGGATCAAAGACAATGTATATTATTCTCGTAACAAAGTCATTCTCCGTGTGGTAGCTAGACTCCTCGTGGAAAATATTCAGCTATCGTTGCTAGGGCTAGAATTTAAGAAGGCCTTGCAATTTCCTGTAAGCCCTACGCAGTTTAATATATCAATGAGTTAACCGAAGGTCTTAGTTACAAAGAAAATCAAGAGTTCTCTTTTCTTAACATTTTTCGTTGAAAAGGAGGCCTAGGCTACACTGAACAAGCACCCTGAAGCTAGGCCTAGGGTACGCTAAAGTAACAGTAACAATGTATCTCAAAATGTTCATCTTTGTTGAACTTGGTACATGGTATGCAGGTTCAGCTTGTTGAGTACAAGAACCCTATTGAGTTCATGGGAGGTCATTTTTCTTGCAACATTTTAAGTGATAGTCTGAAAGTCTTGTAAACATGATAACACAAGAAGTACATCTTTCTTGACCTTCATACTTGTTATGTAGATCCAGCTTGGTGAGTGCAAGAATCCTATTGAAATTGGTAGAGGTCAAAGGTCATATCAGGTCAATAGGCATAAAAGTCTGAAACCCTTTAAACATGATAACTCCAAAATTACAGCTACAGTTAATCTGTGAATTCTCCACTGCTATGATATTCTTTTGGTGAACATATTTTGGTCAAATTCAGTTAAGTTTAGTTCTGTGAAGGAGCTTTATAGGTCTTCAACGAAACATACCTGGCATTTAGGTAATGAAATCTGCTTCGGATTTCTTACTCTTCCTTTAAACGTACAGCTAAACTTTCTATGAGTTTTCTTCCTTGGAGCTTCAAGGGGTCAACTGGTTATCTCAAATGGGCCCAAACTGGATCAAGAGGGGGGGGGGGGGGGGGTCAAAGGGTTATCTCAAATGTTGGAAAAATTGGCTGGGTTTTCTCAAAACTATTTTGACAATGTATAAACAATGTTATGTAACTCTCAACAATTATTAAAGGGATTACTAGCTCAAAAGTGCTAAAATGTGTTTATATTTCACACAGTAAGACTGTTCTTTCTGGGTATTGAAACATTTTGGCTCAAAATTCTATACTGTAAACTTCTTATGAGTGAATGATATGGTTGATGCCCAACAATGGATTTCTACAAATCTTTTCTGGTTCTCACTTAATTCTTGGACAAGTTTAACTCCATTGCTCTACATTAGTCAGCTATTATTTATTTTAAATTTAGAGCACTCTGTACGCAAGGAATCACAAAGCTTACTTGCTTTCTGGTTACCAATTTCAATCTATGATTAATTTTTTTTGTTGCAGATCCAGCTGAAAGATTACACCCTTTCATACAAGTTCAAAAAAGCCTGTAAAGAAGATGTGCAGAAACTCTGTTCAAAGAAAGATACCAAGAAGTAAGGAGGCTAGAGCCCTGCAATTTTGTTTTTTCCATAACGGCTCAATTTTAAACTTAACTTTAGTTTCTGATTCCTTGCTAACGGCAAAAAGGAATCTTTGTGTTGTGAGTGTGTGCCTTGGCTAGTAAAGTCTCACTATCTCTCTTGGAAAAGCTCAAAATGTAAAGTGGTGGTTCAACCACATCCTTCCACATGTGGATGTCATGCGATGTTCAAAGAAAGTTTGGAAGTTTGAGGGAATAGAAAACTTGTTTGTAAACATATTTTGACTTTTAATCCAAAATATTGAACATGTTAGTTTGTATATGATTATTGAATTCATTACATTGATAGCTCTTTACTCAGTTTGAGGTTTGTAAGATCCACTCTCTACTTCAAGCTTTACACTTAATAGCTATATGTTTAATAACTTAGAGGGCCAGACTTTTTTGATCCTGACTGTGTCTTCTTCAAAGGCAAATTTGAAACCAAAGCAGATTGTTCTCGAGGCCAAGAATGACATTAAAAAATAGACAGGACAATTTTCTCTTGCTTTTTTGTATTAGCTTTTATTGATTAATTCCTTCCTCTGCTAGTCACACCCTAAAATCTCAAAGATTGCCTACTTCTACTGTACTTAATTCCCCAATAAAACTCATTAACAATCCATTAACCTCTAACCCATGGCTGGACAAAACCCTCATCTCACTTGACCCCCACGACCCCACCTGCCATGCCTCAGTACACGCCTGTAGCAGTACTCCAGCTATACCCTCAAGATAAGCCCCAAGTGGAATATATCAATACACCAATTCCTACACACAAAACTGGTTCCCTTTTAAAGGCTAAAACTGTATACTGTATAAGAGCCAGCCCCCTGCCCGGAGGCCTGCAAAGGGGGTAACAAAAATTGATTGTAAGATTGTACTTTACTTGATTTATTTTTAAGATTTTAAATAACTCCACCTGTCCACAGATCCTGCTAGGATCAAAATGTCAGGCCCTCTAGCTTATACTTTTACCTACACCGGCTTTTTGCAGTAGATGAGCAGTTTTTTTCTCTTTTCAATATCTATTTATCTGTCTGTCTATCTGTCTGTCTGCCTGCCTGCCTGCCTACCTACCTACCTACCTATCGATTTTTCTTTTTGTTGATACTCCTGTTTATAAATATTTTATATTTATACTGTTGAAGGATAAATTAAATGAAGTGAAATACTTAAGCGTATTTGCCGATTTGAAATGTTGAAAGACTTCACTTCTGCGCATGTACAGTAATCTTGACATCATTGTTGATTCTTTGATGAAGGCAAAATGAATCTATAGATGCCGATCACGTGTGTGAACATGGGTTCGTGCGATTCCGTGTGCGTGTGCGTGTGTTTGTGATGCCTTGGTTTGTAAACACGATATGTCAAGAAGTATTTGATGAAATCATTTCATAGTTCGTGTCTGGTTCCATTTCAGTGACTACAAGAACCCTTTTGTTTCATAGAGGTCAAAGTTCATCAAGGGTAACCAGATGGCAAAGTCTGAAAAATAATAATACACACTGTAACTTCAAACTAAAGCTTGATTCACCTCAGGGCATTAAAGGAGAATACTGTTGTTTTCTGTGAAGTTCAAGTTTCTTTTGAGGTCAACAGAGTTAAAAGTACAGAAGAAGTTTGTTACACAGGTTACCTCAAAAATCAGGTCGCCTTGATAATTTCGACGGCAGTGTTACAAGGAACCAGTTGGCTTTCTGGTTTAACTTTCAACCTTATTATCTTTACTTATTTGCCTGACCTATGTACCCATCTCTCATTATTCAGGGACACCATTCTGACCTGCCTCAGCAAATTCATCAGAACAGATACATTGTTAGGATATAGACAAAATGTTTCAGAGAGCTGCAGGGCCCAGGTCAAATTTGAAATGCTTCAAGAGGTAAGATTGCCCCCTGATCTTGATTAAATTTGGTGAAATTGATTTTAATTTATGGAATCTTGAAACTTACGATGATTGCCAGCCATATGAATTGACCATACTTGTTATTACCTTTTACAAAGTGCTTGCATTTATTAGGAACCAGGAAATATTTTAATACAGGGTCAACCGTGGCAGAATTTTTCCTTCTTACAAGATAGAGAAGTTATTTTAGGGCTTTTCAAAAATAAATTTCTTAGGATTTGTCAATTTGCATGATCAAGCTTCATTTAAGTGATCTCCCCCTCTTCCACCCCCCCTCCATCCCCTCTCCTCTTACATGACCCCATACTTCTCCTCCTCCTCTACCCCTATATCTATTTTTTAACTCACAGAGAAAGGAAAACATATCTCCCCACTTTTGTAAAAAGTACAAAGCAATTGTCGTGAAAGTGTTTTAAACGATAGTCCCGAGAAAAGTTTATTTTGCAGTAACGAAAGAAGAAACTAGGCATTCTAGTGATGAACCTTACCATGCAGTTCCTTCATCTGCAGTTTATCAAAGATAGTTTACAGTCAGTTTGTACCATGAATAACTGAGCTGTGTGAAGTCCTGTTCGCACTCTGAGCCGAGGGAAATGTTCGGTTTCTTAGCCTAACGTCGGTCATATTTATTGTTTTGAACCTTGCGTTTAAACAGGGTTCCAATGTTGCTTAAAATAGGTGAAGTTGGTCATTTCGAACCCTCAAAAAATGGCTGTGGTATATTTCATTTTGTTGGTGCATAGCAGTTTTGAAGAAGACAATTAGATGTACACTTTAAAAAGTAGAGCTATAAGTGAAACTTTGCTAGTGTGCAATAAGGCACTATGTGTAATGTGGGATGCTGAGGGGGCTGCAGCTTCCTGTAGCCAGGCTGTGTAGAATACAAATCTTTTGTGATGAGCAGTTTCACACAAAATAGGCACTGCTGTTCTGCTGAGATAATCTCTATTGGATGACATGGATTCAGCCTTGCTGCAGGCTGGATTTTGCAGCTGCTCCAGCTTCTCTTTTGGGCTTGTTGCCTAAATCGATTGTGTTTCTTGTGTAAAAGTAAGTTGCCCTGACGTTTCGATCCTAGCAGGATCCTTGCAGAAGATCCTGCTAGGATCGAAGTCAGACCAACTTACTTTTACACATTCTCTAACACAGGCTCTCTAGTAGATAAGCAGTTTGCTAACAGTTTTATTTTGATTGAGTTTCTTGACAGAGAAGCAACCAGAATTTTGTTTTCATTTGCCCTTTTTTTTTTGCTTTTTTTTTTGGTGTTGCCAACTTTCTCATTCTTCCTGACCAGTCTGAGAGCATCAAGCTTGATCCAGTCCTGGGTGACTACTGCAAGGCTGACCTAGACAAGTTCTGTGCCCTTAGGACCAAAGACGACGGCGCCTCTCTGGAGTGTCTCCGTAAATACAGTGATCAACTAACGCCGAAGTGTTACAAGGCACTCTTTAATAAAACAAGAGAACTTGAAGACAAACCAGAGTGGGATTACTTTCTCATGAAAGTCTGTCAAAGCTTTATCAAGGTAAGACGCAAAAAAATCTCATTTTTTAAATTTGTTTATGTCTTAATGGCAAATATGGATAGATAGCTTTATATTTATTATGAATGAACCCTTGAGCAGGATTGATGAAAGAATATGAAATCATAATCCTTCATCACTGTTTGTATTTTTAGCGGTAAGTTTTACAGCGGTATTTTTTCAGAATCTTCAGAAGTAATTCACGTTGTGTCAAAGAAGATAGCTTTGAAATGGTATGGTACTTAACATTGATATAGTCCACTAAAACTGGTGCCAGAAAAATTCAAATAAGGAGTTAAAATTGAAGGTTTTTATGATCGAAGAGAATTAAAATGTGACCAAACATAACATTTTTGAGATGCAACTGTTTCTGTGCTATTGATTGAAATGCTGACAAGTTTTCATAAAATGATACCAGTGGGGTGATGGGGGGGGTGGGCTCTATAGCATTTCAACAGAGGGCGCTCTCACATCGGTCCAAATGTTTTCATAATATTTTACTGTATCCAGTTCTCCTAACCAGAGTTACACAATCGTGTTAAAGCGCTCACAAGTATATTAACACGCATTGGTGAACTTGTAAGCAGATGTTGCTGGGTGATTGATAGTTCAATGTTCTATATTCTTGGCTTCTTCACTAATTTTCAAAGCGAATTGAAGATACTAAGTACTATTGATCAACTAATGGTACTTTTAATGATCTGTATTAGTCAAAGAGACTGCAGCTTGTCAGATGTCCCGGACCTAGAGAGGGACTGATTAGCACCCTCCTGTCGATCTCTCCACGTTTCGATTTAAAGGGGAATCCTCTCATAAGTTTGAACATGGCTCGGCTAGCTGGGTCAAAGGATCGGAGAGTTACCGGGGGACACCAAATAGAGGTTTAATTCAGGAATAAGGGTTTGACTCAGCGTCAAGGATTCGATAAAGTGACCAACACAAACTAGGACAGCATCCGCAGAGAGATTCATTCTGCAAATTTAATGGCAGTTGATATAAACACTTTTTGCAGAAGAAGTGAAAGAATTGAAGAAATCTTAGTTGAGGAATGGTACATGTAGTATGGTACTGTACTGCTAAGTTTTGCTGGGCCAGCAAAGTTCATGTTGAAAATGATTTTATTTGCCAATAGTTATTACAGTTGAAGTAGGCCAGGGTACTGGGGGAGGGATGGTCCCCTTGCAGACTATTTTTCCCCCTCTCCCATCTGTGGCACAATGTGTAAAGAAACATTCTAAGTTAGAGAACACTACTAATATTGTCCTCCTCTGTATGTTGTCATGCATCTCAAATTCTTAGTACTTAACAGAAATTTGTAAAATATCAGTTATTTTTTATTGTTTATTATTTAGAATAAAGGCAAAACAAAAGCGGCCACTTTATTATATTAGTTAGAATAACATTAAGATACTAAAATTTCAGATATCTTTTTACTCTGTGTAGAATTACTTGCAGTTTTCTTTTTTTAAACCTTGTTTCTCTCTAAAAAATTGTTTGCAGACAACTTGTAAATCTTCCCCCGAAACACTGATGGATTGTCTACAGAACCACGTCCATGATGAACTGATGGATGAAAAGTACGTCCTGAAATTTAAGCTGTTTGATTTTGTAATTGATTAGTTTGCTTAATTTTAAAAAATGATCAAATAAGAAGGAAAGATTTTGAGATAATTAATTGCAACAAATGGAATAGACAAGCTGTGAAGATGTTTAAGAGTTGGATAAAATGTCTTTAATTTTTGTTGTTGTTGTTGTTATTGTGTTGTTTTTTTTCTGTACTTTTTTATATATGTTTGTTTAATCATAGACAGCGTTATACTTGAAGTAAACCTGCTGCTCCTAGTCTCATGGTGATGATGAAGTCACCATAAATTGTCTTCCTTTGTAGTTTCTTCACAATGGGTTTCAGATCTTTGAACTTGTTCTTTTTTTTTCTTCTTCTTGACCTTGATTAGCTGTAGAGAAGCTGTGTCACAGAGAATGGGAGAGGAAGCTAAAGACTACCGCCTTAACCCCACAATGAGGAGAGTCTGCTTCATAGATATGGGAAAATACTGCCAAGACATCAGAAATCAGGGCCGAGAGGATCGGAATCTAAACTTAGAGGGCGGCATGATGACATGTCTACAAAAATACTTGTTTGAAACTGAGAAAGTAAGTATTTAATAGTGATGGGAGGGAGGGGGTTGAGGGGAAGTATTTAATAGTGATGGGAGGGAGGGGGTTGAGGGGAAGTATTTAATAGTGATGGGAGGGATGGGGTGTGGGGTTGAGGGGAGGTATTTAATAGTGATTGGAGGGAGGGGGTGGGGGTTGAGGAGAAGTATTTAATAGTGATGGGAGGGAGTTGGTTTGGAGTGAGGGGAAGTATTTAATAGTGATGGGAGGGAGGGGGTGGGGGTTGAGGAGAAGTATTTAATAGTGATGGGAGGGATGGGGTGTGGGGTTGAGGGGATGGGAGGGATGGGGTGTGGGGTTTAGGGAAGTATTTAATAGTGATGGGAGGGATGGGGTTTAGGGGATGTATTTAATAGTGATGGGAGGGAGGGGATGTGGAGTGAGGGGAAGTATTTAATAGTGATGGGAGGGCGGGGGTTTGGGGTGAGGGCAAGTATTTTATAGTGATGGGAGGGAGGTGGTTTGGGGTGAGGGGAAGTATTTAATATTGATGGGGGTGGGTGGGGGTGAGGGGAAGCGTATGGGGGAGCAATGGAATTAGCCTGCATTACAGAGGTAACTTGGAGGTAGTATCTTTAGACTCGATGGAGCTTTAGTTTATTCCCTTCCCTACAATTTCACCGTTCAAAAAAAAGGAGTAAATATAGCTTATGATTAGCAGCTGTTGTCATTCATAGAGAGACTACTCAATGCTGAAATCTAGAAACTGTTGATTTAAGAGGTATATTCTACTGGCAGACAATTTAATACTTATCTTAAAGAAATATACCACATTGCTAGTTGAAACTCACCCACCTCCACCCAACCCCCCCCCCTCTCCCCCTCTTAATAACCTGTTCCTAAACTCAAAAATATTTATTCGGTTGATTGTGAACGATTTTGACTGGCTAAACCATCGATTCTTCCAAGGATGCATCACAGCATACATACATGGTCTGTGATGTCATCATGACATAGACAATGATTTATTTTTGTTGATAGTTCTGCTAGAGACCGTTTGAAGCTGAAATCCAGCAACTGTTGAATAGAGGGGTTAATTCCTGTGGCAGACAATGTCAAACTTACCTTGAAGAAAGAGAGAAAATTGTGGGAGACCAAAGGCAGACACCACATTTTGGGATCTTAGTTTGGTCATTTACAACTCTCTTCTGGTTATTCTTAATTGGTTTGTCAAAATTGTTGCCAACCCAAAGGCTGAAAGCTGTGTTTGGGGGGGGGAGGGGTAAATGAGAGAGTTGCAAATGAGAGAGTTGCCATTTCTTCTCTTATTTAGAGTGATACTTTATTGGTTTGGTAAAAGTTAGAAAGCTGTGTTGGGTCGAGTGGGGGGGGGGCGGGTCAGGGAGGGAGGGAGTTACTTTTTCTTCTCTTATTTAGAGCCTTTCATTTGATAGATTTCAGTGTAAAGTTGATATAACTTTAGTAATTTGTGTTCTAAGTGCTCTTTCTTTTTTCTCTCTTTCAGAAATTGTCACCTCTATGTGAGAAGTATGTTCGACATGTAAGTACATAACATTCGCTACCCAGCAGTTATATAGCAGATGATCATTGGAACATATCAGGGTATGGTGAACTATCTCATGTCCATCTATACTAAACCAGTCGGTTGTCACCATCGTGAGGTCGGACAAGAGTGCGTGTGTGTTGGGGGGGGGGGGTTGGGTCAAGGTGATACAGTTCTTGGACCTAGGGTCAATTAGTAGGGATCCCAGAAAAAAATATGGGATAAATCAAATTTCTTCCCCTCATAATATCCTTGAGGAAAAAAGATTTCAAGAATGGGGCTGGATGACATATTTACCACCGGGTCTGACCTGGGTCTTAAAGAAGTTTTTCTGGTTGATTTTGCGGACCTTGCATTGACCTTTGACCTTCACAGATAAAGTGAAGAGTTCTTGTACTCAAAACGGTGGATACTTAGACAAAGGTGATCCCACCCCCCTTCCCCCATCTCTCAAGAACTTGTTCCCAAGTCTAGACATGTTGGTTTGAAGGTGATTAATTTTTGCCAAAGTAGACCCTGGTTTTACAGTACTTGCTTGGGTGGTCTGTTATGCTACCCTGACACATGTTTTCCACAGGTTAAACTACTTTCCATTTAACAAACTTGTTTATTTGTCCTTGAAAAAATTTGACATTGATTGGAATTTTTGTTCAGCTGGCAATATACTCTGAAGTCAATGGCCACCCTAAATCACCATTTTTAGTTGTATTTAATCACCTTTGGTCCTTTGGATGAACTGATTTTTTTTTCTTAAAAAAAGAGAAAAACAGAAAGAGACAATTTCATACATATTTGGTATGATGATTTCACTCGGTCTACTTTTACCAGATGCATTCATAAACATACTTCGCTGTAGCTTTAAATCAAATCTTCACAGTTGAACATGTTTAATATCAAGGTGTGGTTTTTACGCACCAGTTCTGAACATTGACAGAATTCTTCTCAAAACAGACAAGGTTGCCCCGAGACTTGTTTAAAAACCAACAGAAAGCGGTTGCAGTTAGAAAGGCTCTGGCATTGTATCATTTACAAAGTGAGAATCGACTCGCTGTGTCAACCTTTGTCGCTTGACTTTCTTTCCAGTTCACGGTTGAAACAGCTCTGAATTACGAACTCGATCCAAAAGTCAAGAAGGCATGCTCTACAATAGCAAAGTCAATGTGTGCCCAACAAATCACTCAGCCCGGTGAGGGATTGGTCGTAGAGTGCCTGAAAGGTTTACTTCAAGATGGCAGGATGGAAAGCGACCCACAATGTAGAAGCGTAAGTATGCTTTATAGTTGGCCAAGTATCCTCATAAATGTGATTTGGGCTTGTCGTTTGGGTTTTTTGGTTACGATGCCAAAGGCTCAGTAACCTTTGCAATCATGCTAGCGTGTGTGTGTGTGTGTCTGTATGTAAACACAATGTTTGATGTAGTTCATACTTGGTATGGTGATGTCAGTTGATGATAGGTACATGGTCATATAATCAAGAAATTCATTCTCATTATTATTCATGAATGGGTGTGGCTAAAGTGTTATCACAGTGCAAAGCTTGTAAACAAAATATCTCAAGTCCAACAAGATGAATCAATCTCATACATGGTAGGTTAATGCCCCATGATGTGTTGACATGCCCTATGGTTTGTGGTTCCCATCTCATGAATATTAATGAGTGGGCCAAGCTTAACATAAAAATCTTAAAATGTCGATATCGCTTCAACAGTACGTCCGATGTAGTTCATACTTGGTATGGTGATGTAACTACATACTAAGTATATATATGCTCTTTGCAAGAACAACTTTGACCACATTAATATTCATGAGTTGGTGGGCGGGCCTTAATGGGAAATAGTCAAAGACAGCTTGTAAACACGATATCTCATCAACCACAATGTCATACTTGGTAAAATTGGCTCAAGGGGTCAAAAGGTTATCTTAGTTGGTCTCCAATTGGCAACATGTTTTGAGATTTATACCAGATGACTTGTACTTTTCAAAATATTTCCCTGTGCATGTAATGAATCTCATGTAGGCTCTCAGTCTATAATAACAAATCTACAAGGGATTTGCATTAGGAATTGGAATGCAAATTATATACTGTAAAATTCTTACCAGTGAATCAAATGGTTGGTGCTTTGTCAACATTATAACTGGTTCCTGATACCGTTCTGTATATGTTACTGCATTAGTTAATAGATAGTCCTCTTCATTTTGGTGTGCACAAGTTCATGTTTATTAACATGTATGGCTGACCACAATATGAATATGTTTAGGCATGGTAGCCACTAAAC
>KN884275.1:99018-111360 GCA_000934455.1 Apostichopus parvimensis
TCTGTCCTCACATAGACAGGTAGCCATGTTTCTGTCCTCACATAGACAGGTAGCCATGTTTTCTTCCTCACATAGACAGGTAGCCATGTTTCCTTCCACACATAGACAGGTAGCCATGTTTCTGTCATCATCATATTTTCTGTCCTCAGGTTACTGTTACTTAGTTTAAGGTAAGTAAGTAGTCAGTTTCTAGCAATATTATTATGTGTTTAACAGTTATTTTTCATTTAAATTTTTTTTTCTCCATCAGGTTGCCCCTCCAGAGACCCTGAATGAGCTCTACCTGCAGATTTCCCATTCATCGTCCCGCAACCATTTCTTCATGAGTTTCTTGTCTTTCATTGCGGGTGTTCTGTTCTTTGGCGTTTGCTGCGGCAGAGCAACGAAGCGAGTTTCGGCAGGAGTGAAAAACAAATAATCTTGTCCTCCGAATTTAGGGAATATCATCTCCCTTTTCTTTTTCTTGTGTGCGTTTGGTATGACAAACTGTGTCTTCTGAAAAAGTCCAAGAAAGAGTGAAGGGGTGCATCTTTTGGGAAGTGGTGGAAAATTTTTCAAAATGCTGTGATGGGTGTGTTTATTTTACTATTGTTATCATAGTTTTCTACTGTACCCCCACTTAATGTTGTACTAAAAAAGGTATGTAAGAATGTTGGGAAGTTTTAGAAGTAAGAGGGATAGAGGGGGTAGGGTAGGTAATTAAGTGGGAGTGTTTTCATGTTTTACCTATGTTTATCGATATGTATTAAATGTCCAGCCACTCTGCAGATTCTCAAATGCAGACTGTTACTGGATGATAGTGTTCTTGGAGGCTGCTGTGCTTATCAACATATGTTCAGGGAAACCAGCAAAAAAGTCTAAAATGTCTGGAAAAGAATGTAGAGAAATGCCTTGCCTGTTGATGTTTGAGAATGACAAGATTTCATCTTCTTGAAGCATTTTTTTTTTTTTTTTTCTAAAGCTATCAGAAGCTATCTAGAAAAAACATGGAGACTATAATCTATGAAGATTAAGACATTAAGACATAATAGAAATGTGTGGCTTTGAAATATTGTAAAACTGTTGATGATGCTTGTAGACTACTTGAGTGTCACCCGTTGTTGTAGATTTGATTTCCTTAGTGTGATATGAAAGCATTTAGAGAACTAGGTAGGTAGACAGGGTCCTCTTCGGCAGCAAATTTCTTATGTGCTGTCGTCTTTCAGGAAATATTGGGCAGTCAAATTCTCATACAACAGCATACATACAACATGACTAGATGACTCAGTGTGGAAGTATTTTTTGGCTTCCCTTAATACCACTGTAGGGTGGGCAATGGAAGCAGTGCTCGGTGGATGTTAGAGAGTTTTGCATAATTTCATCAGATAAAATGTCTATAGGAAATTTTTTTTTTTTTTTTTGCTTCGTCCGTTTTTAACTGGGAGAGTTGGTTCACTAAATGGGTTTTATTTGTCACCTACAAATTTCCTTACAGTAGTGTCGGGTATATGTGGTAGATAGGTGGTGAATAGCATTGACAGATAATCAGATAAATCAAAAACATCATCAGGAATGTTTTAGGACAATAAGACACAAATTGAGCTTAGAATATCAATTGAGAAAGAAAGAAAAGAGGTAAAAAAGGATTAATCGATGGCTGTTGCTTCTGTACTAAAATATGCATCTTTTGCATAATGGTTGTCATGGTGAGGTTTTTTTAGAGGGGGGGAGGGGGGGGAATGGCTCAAGAGGCAGCCCTTGCTCTGGTATACAGCTAATGTTAACATGAGCAAATAAACTTTCTGACTTATTAAAGTAGTGAATTAGGGAGGAGAGTCGTTGCGAATATTGATGATTTATCTGGAAATATGAATATTCATTTCCACAGCTGTAATTTTGTGGTATTCTTCTGTAGAGAAGGTACCCCGGACAATAATGTCCAAGAATTATCTAATACTCGACTACCAGTTATGCGTCATCTAACTCCGGGCAAAGCGTAGCAGCTAAAAGATCACTTGATCATTTATATGGGTTGATCATGGGGTCTAATACTTGCAAAATGGGGTGTGTATTTACAGTCGATAATATTCATGTAATTATTTCAGGTTGCTCAAATTTCAGTTCTCTTCTATTTTTTTTTTTTCCAATTGTATCAGTGAGCTAAATCCCACTTTTTCTTATCAAGAGCACCAATGGATACGTCTAATGAAGTGAAAAGTGGTCGATATATTTTTGTAATATTTTTTCTCTCTTTCTCTCTCTTTTTTTTTATAATTTTTTTTCCTTCTATGTTCGATGTATAATTCATTAAAAGCATTGATATTCTAATTCTTGTAAATATAATACTTAAATAATTAAGAAGTGATATTGTACATGGTGAAGGTTCACAACCTAACTTTGATAATGAGTTCATTGTTCTCTGTCAAATTTTTTTCTCTCCACTTCTCTTTCTCTCTCTCCACCCATCTCTCTCTCTCCACCTCTCACTCTCTGATTTTACATTAGTTTTTGGATTTGAGAATTTTTGTTGGATTTGAGGATTTTTGTTGGTTTGGATACCTGGTGATGATTTTGTTTATTCAATAACCCTTGTTTACTCAAAGGTGTGTTTGTTTCTAGATAGTCAGTTAAGTACAATTTGGTTTTTACTTTTGTAAGGTTTTTTTTCCCTCTTTCACTGTTCATATAGTCCATTCTCTCTTTGGATGCATTTTCTTTCATTTTTTCCCCCTTTTTCGAGTGGATGTTTTGAATATTTGATAAAAGCATCAGAAACAAAAACTGTCTTTCTAGAAATATGTAATGAAATATGTGAAATTTTGTTTGTCTTTTTTGTCAATTCCATGTGCTGTTGTTGTCTCCTCTTGTGGTAGGACCTAACCTGGTGGCTAAAAAAAAACAAAAATTGAAAAAAAAAAGCAAATAGATGGGACACTATATGCTTTGCTATTTTTACTTTACTGCTCGACATGAAGGATTTATAAAAATATGTACATTTCCCGAATCTTTTAGTCATTGGTGAAAGATAGAAATCATCAGTCGTATCAGAAAGTTGGTCAAATCCCAGAAGAGATCCGAAATTTGTTTTTAGTTTTTGGAACAAACAGAATTTTTGTATTTTGAAGTATTTGACCTCAACTTAAAATTTGTCTTGGTAGGTTTGAAAATGAATTTGACAGAGAGAAAGAAAGTGAGAAGAACACTCACACACTTAAATCTCATTTGAATATGATTTAAATGGTCTTGATAAATTTTGTCATTCAATGGATGGATGGATGGAATATTCAGTCATTCTAACATGCAGTTTTGATTTTGGTTGTCAAACTTGAAAAGCCAAAAACACAAATTGTGTGATGAATTTCTCTGTGGAGTCATTGATCTTCAAAAGTCTATGTCAGCTAAAACTATGATCGTCTATGTCAGCTAAAACTTTGATCTGATATTGCCTTGCTGTTTTGATTCCTTCTTGGTGTCATATGAGTAAAAAACACTGATGTTATTATCATTACTCTGTATTGTTTAACGTACTGAGTCACACTGTGTATGGCACATCAAGGGTCAAGTCGTTTTAGCTATGCCTTGCAGGCATGTCAAGTTACATCACTTACTGTCATCCGGAATTTGACATCAAAACGAGCTCCATGCTTACAAGTTCACGTCGTGCAATGAAGCCAGTTCTGGTCGGGCAAATGGAACATGTCCCGTAGTTTAAAAGCTGATGAAAATGTTTGAAATTGGTGCATTATTAGTAGTATGAAGTGCGATGGGCAGTTGGAAGTACAGTACCAGGATGCCGAGAGTGTAACTTAGAAACTTGGGTACGTCTTGCTCACGGGTAGCCTGTTACAAGTACAAAGATTTGGAGAGATGGGAGTCTTTCAAAGGACACTTAATTTGTAAGCATTGCAAGGAAAATGAACATGATTATAAGAGTGTTTTGAATGTGGAGAGGAGGGGGGGAAATGGTGAGGGAGGGGTTGGGGAAAGAGTTCAGAACAGTTAAGTTGGCTTTTTGTTTGTATAGTTTCTTTTTGACGAGGAATCGATGTCACCCATTCTTCTCTTCCACCACATGTTCACATGTTGGGTACATTTTTACTATCTGCTTGTTGTTATATCTATGCACTGTATCAAGAAACGACAAGTCGTTTATTCTTAAAGCAGAAAGCTCCATATTTTTTACTTTTTCTTTTTCTTCTCTCCCCCCCACCCCCCTTTCAGAATGTACTATGCTCTTTGCGATATATATATATTTTTGATGTTTGTCTGAATGTGTATGTACCGATGATTGCCAAACCCTGATCAGTACTGACATGCACTATAACCTTAACGGCGGTGTTTCTCTCCTGTAAAGTTACGTAACGTCTCGGTACATTTTGCTTTTGGACCCCATTTGTTGATTCACCTCCTGTCAAGGAACGACTTCTCGAAATAAAAAAACCCCGACTGTATGCGTACCATTTGTCTCAGTTCACTGAGAGATGCAAGGAAACACAGCATTAAAGGCATTGAAGACTCGCACCAAACGTCGTGCGGCCATCTGAAAAAGTTAACTTTCTGTTGCTTGCAAGTGACGTTTTGTTCGTGTCGCTACAAAATGCAGACAGTAATGAAACTTGATACCTTAATTGTTATCTTTAACTGGACCTGAAATGTCCATCGCTGTATTGTTTGTGCACTGTGCTGTGGGTATTGACCACAGCTGTATGTACTGACTGTACACTAGTGTCTAATTACCGACGGTAGCAAGCTGTGTGTGTATTTTCTGGGATCGATGGTGGTGTTTAACACTTCTGTTACACCTCATTCGAAACTAGGTCAAATTACCGGCATTAGACGTTTCTTTTTGCGCGAGTCTTCGCACCCTTTAATGGACGTTTGCAAACGTGCCGTGATGTTAAGGAACACCATTGTCCTGCATGGTTGGCATGTACTGCTCAGTCTGTTGTAAGCTATATATGTTATCTATACATGCAGTGTATGCTACTGAAAGGATGTATCACTTTCCTTTGCCATAGGTTCGCTTACGGCTCTATTTTTAAGAAAAATGTTTACTCTCTGTAAATCATTACATGTGAGGGTTTACATACAGGCCATAAAAAATCTATTTCTGTACCTTACCTTACCACATGTTCATAACATATCTGCATCAGTTCATCAATTTATTGTTAATTTTAGTAATGCCATAATTGTTTTACGAGCTCGGTGTTTCGTATTATACTGTTGGTATTATTTTTTTTTCTACTTTAATTTTGCTACCCACATTTAGACAATAATTAAGTTCATATTTTCATATGCTCATAACAGAGGGTGCTTGAATCATCCAAACTTGATTTCAGTTCGATTTAATTTTTTTGTGTTTAGAATGTTAAGAATTTAATATTAGTTTATATTTTTACACTGGTAACTTTTTTTGTTTGTAGTAGTGTCATGGAAGCAAGCAAGGAGGACGAATAAAATGTCTGACAAGGCAGAGCATAACATATTTGAACGATGATATTCAAAGAATTTTATCAAATTATGAATGGAGCTTTTTGTTTTTTGATCAGAAGGATGGAATCAGAATATTATTTGGCACAGTGACTCTCAAATAAGGTTTAAGGGATAGTCAGACAATGGAAGGGAAACTTTATTTTTCAAAATTTGTTGTTGTTGTTGTTGTAATTAACAGCCATGCATCCTTTTCTTTCAGTGTATAGTAATTCAAAATCTTACTATTTGTTTCATTTAGCAAATAAGATCACAATACAGATAATGGTAGGCAATGATTTGTGACAATTCTGGTTTTAAGCAAAGTACTATGTTTGACTGTTTGTACTTTTACACATTCTTGTAGTCAGATTGTAAGGGGACTATTAGAGTTGAGTAGCAATTGCTAGGTATGCAAAAATGGCCACAAAGTTTCAATAACTTCAAACCAGACGTTATAAGAAGTTTGAAGCAAGCTTTTTGAGTGTCTGTTTATGGTATTCATAATGTTGCAACAACCTTTGTATTAAAAACATATGATGAGGTATGCCATGATAGCAAAGTGATCTTCCTTGGATTTTTTGTGTATATGGTCCAGCAAGGTTTCTTTTTGCTTTACTCTGTAGCCCCCTTTTTTTTAAGAAAGGAAAACAGGAGGAGGGGTAATTCTAAAAATGAGAGGATATTTGATATGTCAAGAAAAATACAAGCACACCATTCCATCTCATTATGTTATATTGTCTTCTGACTACAGACACCACTGGTCTAGGAGTGTACACCTTAATCATTTATGAAAGAAAAAAAAAATCTCACATGACATTTTTTTTTTTATGAAACCTGGAAAGTTTCTAGCAAGGTATAAAGATTTCACGAAAACTTTTCAATTCATTCTCGACACCAGGGTCTAACGAAGCAATATAATTGGAGAATGTGTCCATTTCCCCCCCCTACCACGATCGTAACTAACGGTGTATACCAGCCTGTCATATCATAACAGCAAATGAAAAACCTATTTCCAAGAATTGACAGGAATACAAGCCATGTCATGATTCCAAAGACAGGAATAGAAACTCCCAGGTGGTGAGCCAAGGAGTAACATTCAGATACACATATATATGCATACACACACATACATATATATATACAGTGTGTACTTGTTTGGTCATATGACCTTTAACCTGGGAATCCACATGGGCAGTACTGACCATGAAATGGATAATATTGATCATAAGAACATGGTGTCACTCTGAGGCTATTTTTTTTATTGTATGATATATTTCCATATTCCTTCTTTTTTTTTTCTTTCTTAATTCGCTATCATAAACAATATGTGTTGAATGTAAACAGAAAGTGGATGCCCCTGTTATCCCATTAGCACCTTTTATGGCTGATTGCATTAAATGCTGATTGCATTCAGTGGAGGTTGCTAAAAGCAGGTGTATACCATGGACACAATTGGCACTTAATGTATTCAGAAAGGAATCACCCAAATTTCAAATGTGACTTACAGTAGTTATTGAAAGATTTTGATGAGTTGATGAATGTTACAGGTTGGATTAGGGCAATGGGGGGGGGGGCGGTTGGGGGGATGGGTGAGGAAATAATGGTTAATATGAAAAAAAAGGTGGTCACAAAAGGTTTAAGATTGATTGTACCTTATTTCACCTATAATGCCGCTATATTTGATCTATGTGCAATAGATATCCATTACTGCTTCAAGTTTCTGATATAATGCAAGCTATTTCAAACCTTCGGTGAGAGCAAGTTTGGATTAATCCGTCATGCATATTGATGACAGAGGTAGTAAGCTGACTGTCCTTTTGTTAAAATGAAATAAAACAAACAGAATCTACCACTCACCTGATAGCAAATTATTATAATGTCTTTGGATTGAAATGAAACTTTCCCCTTTCCATGCTGTCCACCTTACACAATTCCTTCTTCCCCATCACCCAATTCCTTCAATAAAACTGAAAGTTGTTTCACATAGCTAGTCATGTCATATACCATCCTCATTTGCTTTGCCCTAGAAATACTCGATCAAAAATAGTTGGTTAAGTCTTATTGTTGAAAAAAAATGTGTCAATGGTTTGTCAGAATTAATTGTGAAAAAGAAAATCTTTCAATTCCATGTCGATTGGTGTCGGAGAAAAGTTCGAATAAATAGAGAACTTTGTCTGTTGTTGTTGTTGTATTGTTGTCGTGTTTTGTTTATTGTCAATGTTAAAGGATTTACAGTTACTGATGATACAAAATGAGTGTGGAATTATATGGCAGGTTCGTGTCATAGAGTGTAACACACTCATGTATTTGCGGGTACACGTTTTCAGTCCGACACGTTTTCAGTCCGAAAATAAAATACACGTTTTCAGTCCGAAAATGAAATACACGTTTTCAGTCCGAAAATGAAATACACGTTTTCAGTCCGAAAAAACGAGTTTTCAGTCCGACACGTACTCAGTCCGAAAATAAAATCCACGTTCTCAGTCGGAGCTTCAGTATATACTGTTCATTAAAATAGGCCTAAATATTATATCTATATATGTATATATATACAAATCAAACTTCAAACCAGAATGCAAAAATGCATAGTGGTTTCGATGATGTAACATTCACCTATTTTTTGCATGAATGACGTAATGTATAGTGATGGTGTATAACATACTTGAAATTAGTAATACAGTGAAAAGCACAAAAATTATTACATCGGTAGCGTGACAGGAGGAAAGTGGTAATTCAGATCTCTATGTAAGTAGACCAAAGTAAACCAATATCTCACACCTTTTTGTGGAAAAATTGAGCGAAAGTCACCCTCTACAGGGCAGACATGGTTTACACACAGAAAGCGGAAATAAATAAATATGCACGAGAATCTCGCACAAAGATACTCGTTGTTCGTATCTTTAACTTCGCGATTATTTTTTTCTTAGGTGAGTTGGGCCTGTTGGTTATGCTATTATAAAAATAATATAGTACACACGCACAGTTTTTATTGGTAACTAGCGTTATAAAATCGTCCCAATAGGATGCTCCCGATTGACAATTATCTGTGAGCCAAGTATCTGTGGGCCAATTGTCCGGTGAAAGTTTCCTAGAGAAATTGTCCGGGATGGTAATTGTCTGGGGTATTTGCCGGTGGGAAGTCGACCGGGATGGGAATTGTCCGGGGGGAGTTTTCTGGGGTGGGAACCGTCCGGGGTGGGAATTGTCCGGGGGGTACTTGTCCAGAGGGAGTTGTCTGGGGGGTAATTGTCCGGGGGGTAATTGTCCAGGGGGAGTTGTCCGGTCACCATACCATATTTGGTATATCATAACGCGTGTGTGTGTATGGAAGCCTTAAACAATTGTGCTTTGAAACCAACTGTGGCTGGTCTTGAACTCGACCGAATCGTCGGGGAACATGACGCATTTCGGCATTAGACCAGGATCTATATGCGAACTGCATTAGACATATGTCCTTCAATGCAACACTGCCATTCAGAGATAAAATGTTATACACTCCGACCTGAATGCTAATTGTTAACCCAAACCTAGTACCGTAACTCGTACAATGAATCTAAAAATAAATTCCGCATGCGATTGGGGGAATTGAGCACATATCCTGTGAATATCATGTAGTGGATCCAAGGGCGTATCATGGGCAGGGGGGGGGGACGGAAGCACCCATAACTTCTTGAGATTGTTCCCATGCATCTGCATGAAAACGCGTGCCCCACACCCCTCTAATCGCTTCCCGATGAGTTATGACACTTAATTCATGACATTCGCCCGTAGTACCTTGACAAAATCCGGCAACACACCACTTTTTTTTTTTCATCGATAACAAGTGATCGGGTTACACCTACATGGAGTGTGACCACTCCCGATTTTGCAATTTCACAAGATCAGGCCCCGGAAGATCCCAAGAAATCCCAATGACACTGTACTGTTTGGATATCTAGCAATATCTAGCGGTATCTAGGGATGAAAATCCTAAGCCTTCAGTGTGTAATGAACTTGAAACTGTGCGTCTTTCGAAATGAAAAGAATGTGGGGCATTGCAAAATAAACAGATAAAAGTTATTTATTTCAGTCTCATTTCAATGACCAATTTGTAAAGCAAACAGCAGATATCACATCATATCAGTGAGCATGAAAATGGCGTTCCACGATAAACAGCCTCCAAACTATCTATGTGTGTAGTGTTCGGTTTCGGAAATATCTGATATTTTATAGTTTTATAGTAGCCGTTATAAGAGGTTTTAATATTTGTACACCAATAAATTAACTGTGTCTGAAGTTTCGAAAATTCCCTGACCAACATTTTTCATCATACTTCCCTCTACTCGTGAAATTTAAAAATACCGGTCTCTTAGAGGGTTGAAGGAGGTTTTTCTATATTGGTTGTCCATAGATGAAACTGTGTGCAACTTTATGGGTATGTTTTGAAGTGAATTTATTCACGAGAAATGTGAATTTTAAAATTCTGAACAAATAAGGGGCTTAAAACTTTGAAAAGTGGGGCTGACGGGTATTGTGGGCCGCGACGTAGAATCACCTACAAAAATAATAAGCCACTGGAGATGCGATGAGGTCGAACATGATGTGTGACTGGTGACAATCTTCAAAAAGGTTATGGATGAATAAAAAACTATTGGGAAATACTTGGTTTTCAGGCAAAAGTGAACATTGGTCATTTTCAAGCCCGAGAACTGCCATTTCCGGTGATCTGAGAGGGTATCAAAACCAACAATATTCTTATACGCTGCTCTCCAACTGATGATGGCGCTCCGCTTAAATAGTAATTCGCGCCACCCGGGTTAGAAAATCCTGGATACCAGTTATAGTAAGAACTGGAAGAATTGACTAGAACATTAACTGTAGAGGGCAAGGGCGTAGGAACCGGGGGTGCTGGGGGCGCCAGCCCCCCCAGTGAAAAATATGGGGGGGCCTAAGTATCATTCCCCCCCCCCCCCCGCTTCGCAAGTCAGAAAACCCCTTTTTCATTTCTGCCCTTGGTGCTCAGAACATTTTGGCAGAAAAAATCTCATTTTGAGCACCAAATTGCATCTAAGGCCAGGTGAAAATGCAAAATTATTTACAAAATGGAGTGGGTGTTGAAGTGTGCTATATTGCACAAAATTGCATCTGAGACCACCTGGAAATACAAAAAATTTCCAAAGGGGAGGGGGACACCCACTCCCCTTAGACCCCTCCCCCCGGCCGGCCTCAGTCTTCAGCCCCCCCCCCCCCCCCCCAACTCAAAAGTACCTTCCTACGCCACTGGTAATGGGTACTTAAAAATTTCTTCGAACACATCATCACATCTGATATATCCTTTAGATACAGTAAACCTATCTGACTAGAGTCATATTACGATCGCACGTAACGATTCAACATACGATTATGAGTATGACAGAGACAGCTTTTGGTATAGTTCAGATGGTTGGTGGAGGGAAGATTATGTTGTTGAGCAGTTTACCTTAACTATATGGCCATGCGTTATTTTATCTCTTTGCAATAACAACAAATGTATTGCTTTTTTATTACAATTAAGCCGAAACATCCAAATGTTACGAAAATCTGCCATCTGCATTTAATTAGTAGCATTCAAAGTTGTGGATTTGTTAACATATCATTTCTCATTCTCTTATTTTCGATTATACAACTCATTTTAATCCTGACACATTGTGATCAATTTTACCTCACTGCACTGTCTGCTGTAGTGCTGTCACTCTTTCGGAGTTCTTTGTAACTTATAAGTTTATGTCTTATTATATTGATTGCGTATGAACGTTATAACTTAAGGCTATTTGTAAACCGTTGGAACACACAGGTCCAGTTACTCATCTAAAGCGGCGATATTGTTTGACTGCGATTGTATAATTACTGTTGCTTTTGTTATTTGTTGTGTTGTTTTCCTATACTGAGTTTCCTTTATATCATTACTTTTAAGTGTAGTTGACTTGGAGAAAATATCCGAAGTACCAGCATCAAGTTATATTTTCATCTTCTAGAAAGATTTAATTACCTTATTAATTGTTGTAATACTCTACACTAAAACCATCAACGTATTTAAAGAGAATCAGAACATCGGTGACTGTGATACTAATCCGGAAAAGATATCATGAACATCGTCGGAATCTAACCATAATGGTATTGGTAAATTCTGCTGCAGTGTTCATATTGTTAGTGCTATTTCGGGATATCGCTATCTTTCTCGCCGTCATAGCAAAACGCGATGGTATATATTGGAACCAGGGACGTCGCTAGAGGTGGGGGTGTGGGGGGGGTGTCTCACCCCCCCAATCTTGGTAAGAATGACGATAGTTGGAAAATTTGAGTGCGACAGTCGGAATTTCCGACTGTCGGAATTTCCGAATGTCGCCAGCTTCAATTCGGAATTTCCGACTGTCGCACTCTAATTTTTCTGACTGTCGCACTCTTATTTTCATATGTTCTTGTAATTTGTGAGTGACATAAAATTTTCGATCAAAATTGACCTTTAATCAGTCATAATTACCACGTTTTCCTCGTCACATTGAGAAATTGTATCTCGTGATCCTTATACTCCACCATACAAAACTTCATATGATTTTGAATACTCTAAAAAAAAAAAATACAACGTTCGCCAGCTTCAATTCGGATAATTTATGTATTAATTTTGCTATTGGGTGGGTCGACCCTGTTCGCTAGCTTCAAGTAAGTTCAGGATATACCAGGGACGTAGCCAGGGGGAGCGACTGCTCCCCCCTTTGAGTGTCGAAAAAAATGTTTAAAACTGTTGTTTTTTTAGCATGGTATTTTGTCAGTGCTCTTTTGATCTTGAATACTCGTCAGCTCCGTTAACTCGATTATAATCGTAATAACATTCAGGCCTACTGATTCAACTACTTACTTAGTTTGGCAGATGCA
>KN884275.1:118128-133651 GCA_000934455.1 Apostichopus parvimensis
GTATCTATATACATGTATGATGTAATAAAATAACAGCTGCGTATAAAGTTTAAGTATCATTTGAGTGAGGGTGGTAGCTAGAGACCCGGGACGGGGGGGGGGGGGGGGGGGGGGGGGGGGGGGGGGGGGGGGTGTGGTACAATCACAGACCCGTACACATATAGCTTTTACTAACCAGTGATAAGACTGAGAAACATTAGTACACCAACGTATGAAACTTGACATATTCCAGCTGCATATTCCGTGTATTCTTATTCTTTTAATTAATTTTATTTATCGGACCAATGGAAAAGGTCCTATGCATGTTGATAGCTGCATAATGTTATTAGCCTTGGTGATAAGAATAGGACGTCTTACGTGTGTGGTCTTTATTGTCAATCGAACATCCCAAATCGTTCCACTTTAAGCCAAAGTTTGATAACAAATTATTCTATTTATAACAATTTTTATTTAAACACCTATGCTATCGAGTATATCTTGTACATGTACCGGTATGTATTGTATATATGTATGTATTTAGATCCTCCTGCAAGCAGGAACTCGCGAAGAAGCCATCATTGACTTATCAAAGCCGCAAGCTGACCGAGGTCAGTCTCTTAGATTCATATTTAACGTCCATGATTATGAACAACTCTGTAACTGGACGGCATACATTAATCCTGGAGTGACTCGAACTCGAGACCTTATGATTGAAAGGCACCGGCGTTAACCACTGAGCTAACACTCCTTGGTGTGTTTCCATGTTTCCGTATAAAACAGGGCGATACTTATCCCGTTATGAAATATGGTTATTGCAATGACCCGACATGTAACCTCTTGCTGTCCTGTCGGCAACGAACTGAACATTTCAAATGCTTACCTTGGCAATATAGCAAGGCGTTTCATCCCGTGCCTCTGAAACTTGATTAAAATATCATATTTTTTTTGGGGGGGGGGGTGGATAAACATTTGAAAATGCACCCTTTAATACCACTGTCATAACAGTTTCCCTGCCTCGGGCATTTTAATTGGCTCTCGTGGTAGATAGCTGGAAATTTGAGCTGAGAAAGTAACTCTTCGAAGCTTTGCTATGCTTGGTAAATTGATTACGTAACACACAAGCTAATGTTCCAGACTAATAACCTTGAAAGGTGCAGAAGTGGCCAGTGGCGAAAAATGCACGTCAGTCTTACTAAAGGGTGGATTTTCATATGAGATGATATTAGAGATCATATTGACAATTTCAAGTTAATTCGCTAAAATAACAATATAATTTAGTAGTCACGCTGAGAGCTTTGGGGTATTCCAAAGCTCGATATTCCCCCTTTGTAACTCCGATAAATTGTTGCCATAGGGGACAAGTTTATTAGCAGGCTGACCTCGCTTTTCAATTGTCCCTGTTGATCCTGCTCTGGATTGGTGCCAGTGATTTATCAAAAATATGGATGCATGCAAAATGGACCGAATCGGATCAGGTTGAATCGTTGCAGCCAACAACAACCAGAGCCATATGGGTTGTAAGCAACAACAGGAACGTGTCTATTACAAGAGAGGTAGTCGATTTTATTTAATCAACTCATAGTGGGGGGGGGGGGTGGGGTCACAGTGGATCCCCAATTTTCGGTGTACTTACAATAAAATTGACTATGTCCAAGAAAACTCAAATTTGTTTACTTCTACTGACTACTGTTTGTACGCTATGAATGTCACCATGAATGTCACCCTGTGAATGTCACGCTGTGAATGTCACGCTGTGAATGTCACGCTGTGAATGTCACGCTGTGAATGTCACGCTGTGAATGTCACGTGTGTGAATGTCACGCTGTGAATGTCACGCTGTGAATGTCAGACAGTATTAACTATATTTGTGTTGCTGGGAATGAAATCAAATATCTTTGGGAGACTGTGGTCGTCTTGACAACAGTTGTGAAACTTCAAATAATCATATTTTAAGCAAGGTTGACCATTAAAATATATATATATAAAAAATAAACATGGAGTAGAGTGAACGCAAACAAAAACAAAATTTTCAACAAACCGTTCACCAAGCAACAGAGAGTATCCACAACAAACAATTACAACAATTTAGTGAGACAAATCTTTTTACGCCATAACTGGTCCAAAGCTGTCAACACGACCCGACACATCCTTGCGTGTCAATTGCCCTGAAGGTGTATGGTAGGCCATACGGGAAATACTTGCTGATTTAATGTCCATACGAATTAAAATTATTACCGGTATTTAATATATTTTAATGTACAACAAACAACGAAAAGAAAGAAAAAAAACTTGCAATGAATATTCTGTTAATAAGGGGTTAATCAACGGTCTAGCGTGCGTTACTCACAGGATTAATGCACGATCGGGGGATAATGCAAGCGATGCACGAGGGCGGAGCCCGAGTGCATCCAGAGATAGCATTAACACCCGGAGTGCATTAATCATGTGAGTAACGCACGCTAGACCGTTGATTAACCCCGTTCATTCATACACTACCATTTGTGTGGGGGAAAAATCATAAAACAAAACATTTTTGGTTACATATAACCAAAGATTTATTAAAGTGATGCCCCGTAATTTTACTGTGCGTTACTCACAGGATTAACCACGGTCAGCTGACCTGAATGGACCAATAGGATTTAGGAATCTTTACTAAGTATGAATGAACAGCGGATTAATATTACATTTTTGTTATCGAATCGAGTGGTGTTATGTAACAGGGTCGTTGCAGCATTGGTCTGCTGCTGTAACTGAGCTAGCCTAGTGTACTTTCTTTTTCACAAAGCTATTTTCCCGTATCTACTTGCTGTACTGCCCAGAGAACACCCACGGCAAAGTTTTCGATTGATACTATATAGGTATGTATCGGACTGCAGATCCTCGGGCATAAAAAATACAGTGGGCATGCAACATTCGTGGTAGGCAGAAATGGACTCTGGGGCATGTACAGTTTTCACGCAAGATAAAGAGTATTACAAACGACTTGGCCAAGACTATAACTGAGCACAAAATCGAGCAATGACCCATTGACCTGGTACGTCAATTGGGAACCGCAGTTTTCATGGGGAAAATTGCGGTAGCTATGACCGGTTTTAGCATAGGGAAAATACGCGGAATGTTTAATAAGTGTAAATTTTCTTGCATCTCATACAGTATCAACTATATTCATCATCATTATAGACAATATAACTGGATAGCAGTATATACTACAAATAAATGTACATGAACCTTCCCCCCCCCCCTCAGCAAGAATATCATTTTACTCTTTGGATAACATTAATGTTCAGTTAGACTGCTATGCATTCACCTTTAGTATTATTGCCAAGTATTTCATAACAAACCACCAAACTTGCTACCAAGGTTTATGCTTTCAACCAGGGTTGACAAGATCGACTTTGCCAAGAGAATGACACATTAATTTAGGTCAATTGTTTACGTGTAGAAAATCGTCACTGCTGGTGAAATCAGTCTGGATGGATCATCTCTGATGACGAGAAACTCTCGATAGATAAACGGTGTGACATAAAAGTTTGATGGATATTACTGATGACACATGAGAGTTTGCGGGCATCAAAGCTGACTTCTATGTCAACATCAGGTTAGTAAGGTTTTTTCATATAGCAGCAGAAAGCCAAGATTGTCAAACAGCTTGCTGGGCAAATGAGTCTATAAGACTGACATCTAGATGGACTCTCAAAACAGTTTTTAGACTTGAGTGACATCACAGCCAATGACACAAGACAACATCATTGTCAATTTAAAAGGTATCAGAATCAGTGGCGTAGCTAGGGGGGGGGTCAAGGGAGGGCAGGTGCCTCGGGTGCCGGGTTAAGGGGGCGCTAAAATGGGAGAATGAGAGTAAAAAAGACAAGCACTTTTTAGAAAAACCTGACGAAATTGATGTATGTCGTCAGGCATGAATATTTTCCAGTTACTAATAAGAATCTGAACTGAATGTAGTTGTTTTTATTAGCAAATTTATAGATTATGATTTCGTTTTTATTAGCAAATTTATAGATTATGATTTCTTTTCCATTCCATTTCGACCGTTTTCTTTTTTTATTCTGTTCTGTATTCTGTAATGACTACATGTCACGGAAATTTCAGTATTCAGTTCCAAGACAGTATATATTCTGAAAGGTGGAAATATCATAGGCGTAGGAGCACAATTTGATTTAGGAGGGGGGGTGGGGCTGTAACGACTTGCCCGAAAAATATAACCAAAAATGTTCGCAACTTATTTTTCTTTCAGTAGTGGAGGGGGCGGGGCAATTTTTTTTTTAATCTCGTGCACCCGGGCGCCCAAACCTTTAGCTACGCCACTGATCAGAATAGTACATTGGCTATACCTGATAACATGACAAAAGCATAGGACTTGTTGGACATCCCACATAGACCGTGGATTTAACAGGACATCCCATAGATCACACCCTGTCTGTCAACATACATCATCCAGCTCTCTATGAAGTTCTTTCTGTCATGGAACATCCGAAACACGAACGATTACTATAGCAAGGTACATTCTATGCACCAAGCCAGGTGCTATAGCTAATTCTCTCTAATCACCCGTTTGACGGCTTCATCCTCCATAAGATCATCCTTCAGAGGTACTGTCTAGCAAGAGCCAAGAGGAACTTGGACTTTCTCCTCTGTGCAGCCGCCTGGAGTATCTGAGACGGGTTACAGGTATTCAACTCGGGATGATTTAAGGCTCTCAACTGAAGAGGAGAGAGAGACAGAAATAAATTTAATTGATTGATCGATCTATTCTATAGGACAGAGACACCCTGAATACCAGATGTTAAAAACTTAAAGGTTGTTTTACACACAGTAAAACAAACTGTTGAATCTGATATGTATTTAATTGACAAAAAAAGGATGACTTTGGCAGAATTTTAGTCTTGATAAGTTTAAAGACCAAGGGAAAAAAGAAGGTTAGCACCGTTTCTATAGCTGTTGAAGTTGACGAGACTTTTGAGATATGCTGAAACTCTGGAATATTCCTTAAAGTTATCAGAGACGATGCAGTTGGTTTCTCATTGCAGGCCTTAATATTAATGTTAATTCTCATTACCTTGGAGTTACTTTTGTGTCACTAAAGACCAAGCTACCTGATGTTCAAATGTAATTGAATATCCCTCAATCTGAGATCTTATTAATGAAAACCATTCAAATGCTGTTAATTAGTGAGTCACTAAACACCCAGTTAAATATTTATAATAAATTGCATCTCTCAACTGATGTTATTTCTTCCTTTCATTTTCAATCTTTTTGCATATTGACTTACTCCTACAATTTTTTTGCTAGACTTGAGTAACAGATAACATTTTTCAGATGTCTGGTCTTTGCAGTATGAAATGCAAAACATTGTAGAAAATTCAACACATAAGATTTAGCCACTCAAAACACCTTCGTTTCTCGATTTGAACTGACGCCTAAAACAAGCAAATATGAAATCTGATTTAACTGTTGAGGGTTCAAAGGGCAATATTTGTTTGTCCCAACAACATGCAGTAGGCAAACAATGGCACAAAGAAGAAGCAGTGAAGGCATAACTCAGGGAACTTTGTGAGAGAGACCTTTTTGCAAACAATGATAAATTAAGGCTCTTCAACAAATGACATGTACATCTCTTCATGCCATAAAATCTGTGATTGTTGATGAATCATACAAGATTCGATCAAAAGAACAACTATGGGAAATATTTTCGGCAGAGAGTTATAATCTCACAGGAATTATTTATGATTGTTGAAAGTAAGATAAGGTGGAGGGCCGGTAGAATATCAAGAAGGTCAGTAAAAATTGTTGCTTCAAATAAGGATTTTTTTTTTTTCAAGTCCTGCTAACCTTGGAATATTTTTTTTGAAAAAGTTGTAACAAGGTTTTAGCCTGCAATGAACAGTGTATGATAACTAAAATGCATCGAATGATGGTGGCAGGGGCTGTATAGCTAAATATAAAGCATTATTTCAGTATATTTCATGAAAAGAGAGGTCCTAATTTATCCAATACTTGAACAATTTCAAGTATAAATAAATCCCTCCCCAATTATAAATCTTTGTCTGTCAACGCTGAGTAAGAACTTGACATAAAATTATTATTATTAGTTTAGCATTGCAAGATTAAAATTGTCAGAATTGTATTCTTATTCAAACCTCTAAATCAACAAGAGCCCAATATCATGAAGAATGTGTCCCAACATGCATTTGAGGTGGAAATAAAAGCCCAAATATGGGCCTGGAATTTTTTTTGGGCCCTGATGGTCCCAAAAAATTTACTCCTACATGTACCAGCTATTAATCAACAACTGTGTACCAAGTTTGGCTACAATCGGACTTGAGGTTGCGGAGTTATCGCAATGTAAAGATTCTTACGATTGACCCAATAACCTCATTAATATTCATAAGGTCAGCCCTATCTTCTCACTATAATACATCTTCACAAGTATGACAAATATATATTTTAAAAAAATATATAAAAAAATTTAAAAAGTAAAAAATTAAAAAAAATAATAAAAAAAATATAAAAACGTTGTCTTTGCTTTGATAACAAATCTATTATCCCCCGCAGGCAATCTCGCGTGGTCGATCAGGGGTTAAACTTCTATGGCAAATTTCAAATATCCATTACACTGTTGTTGAGATATCGCGTACCCAAGCAAGAGTCACAGATGAACACACACACGCACACACATGCCAACCTGACTGCATATGTTCCTTTGCTTCCAGCAAGGAACCAAAAATTGATATCAAGTTTTTTTTCTCTTCCTCCTGGATTTTTTGCATATTTAGACAGCTAAAAATTAACCTTTCCTTCTTTTCTTTCCTCCCATGCCCATTCTTTTGATTTTCTTAAAGTGCGATACTATTCATGCTGTTAGAATAAAATCCAAGTTTCAGTTTCGATTCATCTTCCATTTTGTATCTATCTGAAAAACAACATTCCCTAAAATCTCTCTTAGAACTCACGGCAACTTGTTTCTTTTCTTCTTCATTCCGTTTGTTGTGCATATCTGACAAAGGGAACTGAATTCAGGAAAATATGAAATGGTTCCTTAGATGACTGACGACTTGCAATGGACATTGTAATCTAGGTGAGGCTCAATATGAATTTATGTACAGATGTGTAACATCAATAGTTTTAACGAAATAATCGAGTGGGCTTCACTGGTTTCCACGTTAGCTTTGAATAGCAGAAAATATTTCAGATCTATGAGTTAACCTGCCAAGAATTTATATTATAGTGCTTGTTTTGATAGTGAAGTTTCTGAAATACATCTTTATACAGTGGCGGACTGGCCACACAGGCATTTGGGCAATGCCCGGTGGGCCGGTGGGCTGGGGAGCCTGGTAAAATTTACAGGCCATTTTCACAGTAGTTAATAGAATACAGACGGGCTGTGTAGAAATATATTTTTAACTGTGGGAATCAGCTCATGACATCCCCATGTTAGTTAGTTCGTAACAAAAGAACGTGCTATTGGCAACCCGTCCTTGCTAATATTTTTAGGACAAGATATAAAAGTATGGTGACCAATGCATTCTGACATATACATAGCATTGGCAGAGACTACATATTTTATTAATCTGCACCTTGTCCTCCATAAAACGAAGTAAAAAAAGGTAAAATCTTATTAGATTATTTCGATATCACTCAGTAGCTAAGTCCTGAGAGATTATGTATGAATAAAAATGATCCACATACAGTAGGGTGTTTGGTTATAAAATAAGACGAATGTTAGTTATTATTTTTGGGTCTTTTTTAAAGGATTATTGTAACCTACAGAATTGAGAAATATAGCACCATTTTGCATCTAGGCATTCCTTAACTTAGACCCCTCCCCCAGGAGGGGGATCACAATATAAGTAACATATCAATGAATAATGGCCTGGTCTAGGTTAAAAATGCCCAGGCCGGTTTTAAGACCCAGTCCGCCCTGGTATATATACCATGATGACTTCACAGACCACCCACTGTGATCCACTTCTGGAGAAAAGGAAGGTTCAGCCAATCAACTTTGGTTACATTCAATCAACCGTATGTCATGGTTAATAGATGACAGGGTTTTGGAGGTTGAACTGAATTTGTGGAATATTTCCTCTCTAATTTTCTGCTTTTTTTTTTAGCCTTTGAAGAAGATCCTGCTAGGATCGAAACATCAGGCCAACTTACTTTTACACATTCTCCTACACAGGCTCTCTAGTGGATAAGCAGTTTGCTAACAGTTTTATTTTTAATTTTATTTTGCTCTCTAATTTTATGCATTACATTGTCTATCACTGGAAATGTGATAATAATTTTGATATGTCATCAATCAAATTTGATTTGACCTGTCATAGACCAAATTTTTCAAAGGATACAGACAAGATACTCCAAGATTGTGAGGTCCCAGAAAAACTGATAGAGAGCGTCACCGCCATCATAGCTGGAAAATGAAAGGTACAATATGAAATTCAGAACATAATAGTAGTTCATCTTTGGGATTCACTACTACATATAACCATATTTACAAAAAAATGCTTGTTAAACTGAACAAGTGAGAATGATGTAAACAGTGTACATTGAAATGCGGTAGCAAACCCCGTTTACTTTCCAAAAACCATCCACTAGCACAATTCTGGTTGCTAGGTAAAGCAGAGTCATAAAATATTAGAAACTACCGTACAGCATAGCGCAAAATAACCACCGAATCTTAATGCCGGTCGAATGAGGCAGTACCATCTAATAGACCACCTCCCAGATGCTCGGCCATCAGCATTGTAAAATCTGACAAGTAATACATGACAAAACACATGACAAGCAGGGAAGTGTTAGCTCAGTGGTTAAAGCCGGTGCCTTTCAATCATAAGGTCCCCAGTTCGAGTCACTCCAAGATCAATATATGTCGTCCAGTTACAGAGTTGTTGACTGTTCATAATTCATAATCATGGACGTTAAAATGAATCTAAGAGACTGACTTCGGTCAGCTTGCGGCTTTGATAAGCCAATGACGGCTTCTTCGCGAGTTCCTGCTTGCAGGTGGATCTAAAATACATACATACATATAAAGGAGAGTATATCAAGTCCAGAGACAAGGGACTTCATGACAAACAAAAGAAGAGAAATACAAAGTAAAACCAAGATGAAGACCAACCACATCTTTTCCTGTAGAGCTTTGAAAGCGGTCGAATGGTCGACGGACTCGAGAAACTGGCAGATGACAGCGACTTGAGTGAAGCACTTCAGAGCGGAGCAGCATTTAATCATCTTCAACAGGATTTCTGCGCCTACAGTCTCCTTGGTTACAGGCCTCTGGAAGTACCGCGTCGAAGCTGCTATCGACAGGAGGTAGTAACGAAGAGCTGCCACTGGTTGGCTGTTAGCTGCGTTTAAAAAATATTGAAGGAAAAGTCATTATTTCACTAAAAATGAATTTAAAAATTGTTGCTCTAAACCTGAATGAATACAGAGTAGTTTTTTGAATTAACAAAGCTGCAGCCTCAGAAATCAGAGTTTTTTTTTATTTGTGATTCAATAAATAAGATGAAGATACATTAAACTAATAAAACATCAGCAGAAGAGATGATGATAAAGCAAACACTCACATAGTTCCATATCTGCTTTTGTCTTTAACCAGAATGTCTGGTCGGGATGCACTTGTAAGGAATGATTCAACGTTTTGGAGAGAACTGAGGAAATGGTTGATGCAGATAGATCCTGGGTGCTGAAATCAAAAAATTGACCGAAAAAAAAAATAAATAAAAAATAAAAATGAAGACACGACTGAGAGAAATGACAGTATTTCATAATATATAAAATGAATATTACAAGCATGAGCATGGTTAAGGGGAAACCTAGCTCCTTCAAAAGAAAAATAAAGAAAACTTGATATTAATATTATAAAGATTTCATAACTTGATAATCTGAGTAGCCAACTGATTGTAACTTCAACATGACATCTTGTCATAGTTAGACACAACAGTTACAACCAAATACTACAAGTGCTGGACTGATCAATTGTATTAAACTGTGTCGTCTGATGAATAAAGAACCTCTTATCAAGGAATAAAACAGACCAACCGTTATCCTAATCTATTTGATGATCGTATGCTCGTTTTACCTTGACACAAGTCTCGGCCAAATGCCGGTATGTTCCAACGAGAGGCAGTTGGCTGGATCTTCCTTGACAATATTATGGAATCTGGTCAAACAGGATAGAAGGATTGAAAGTACGATCCTACTCTTAAGTTGGAGGATGAAATTAAGTACTTCCATTCTGAAGAAGGAAGAAAAGAAGGCAAAGAAAAAAACTGAGGTCGTGAAAGAATTTTAAAATTTTTAGGAACTAGAAAACTTGTGGTTTCTGCCAACGATACAAAATCTGGTTGTAATTGAAATGGTCCTGTATTAATACTGGAACCATTCCTTGCCTAGTTTTGCTCAAAATATAACCCCTTATAATCTCTGGTAATATACTAACCTATTTATTCTACCATTTTCCAAGGAATAATTTAGTGTTTGGAATTTATGAGGTGGATTTTTTATTTGAAATTTTAATGTTTTGATCAGAATTTTGCTCATCGATAACGAAAAACGTCTTCCCCATTGCATATCAATTAAAATAACCAAAAAATCACCCTTTCTTTTAGGTCATTAAGGGTGGTTGATTCTTGTTCTAGTCTAGAAACTTCGTAGGTCAAACTAAGCTTGTTCATCTTGTTATGGGAACATACCGTTATTTTACCCCCCCCCCAAAAAAATAGAGTATTTTACGAACCGTTTTACAGAAGACATTTCATTGTGAGAGTTTCGCTTGACTGGAACACCTAAGAAGTCTCTCTTTGTCTGGTTTGAAAAGCTTAACATCTTCGTTAAGTGATCCCACAGTTCTGACGCCCCTTGTCTGCTGTGTGCTACGTTAGGTAAATTCTGGACAACTTCCACAAGTGAACTGCAGATCTGTTTTATTGTCAAATAACACAAAAAACATAGGAGAACGGTAACTGATATAAGATAAAAAAATAATTCAGAACTGATAGTTTTTATGTTTCCAAATCATTTCATTTCATTTGCATGTAAGAATTTTATTTAATTTCAGGGGGGGGGGGGGGGGGGAAACACCCCAATATGGCACCACTATAACAGCCATGCTAGTTAATTCTTTAAAGGGTGTGAAGATACGCGCACAAAGAAACGTCTCATGCCGGTAATCCGACCTAGTTTCGAATGAGGTGTAACAGAAGTGTTCGACACCACCATTGATCCCAGAAAATTCACAGCTTGCTACCGTCGGTAATCAGACACTAGTGTACAGTCAATACATACAGCTACGGTCAATACCCACAACACAGTGTAAAAAGCAGTTATGGATATCTCAGATCTAGATAAACGATAACAAGGTATTACGTTTCATTTCTGTCTGCATTTTGTAGCGACAAGAAGAAAACTTCACTTGCAAGCAACGGAAAGTTAACTTTTTTCAGAGCAAGGCACGCGGTTTAGGGCAAGTCTTCAATGATTGTGTTTAACACAAAGCAGAGCAAAGCGATTGCTGTTTATGGAACGTCAAAGTATAGTTGAATATTGGTAACCTGGATCTTAACATATAAAAAGTAATATCAGTACACAATGAAAATAGATTATGTGGATCTCTATTTTCCAGATCCCGAACTGTTCTTGATTCCATAATCGACCATATCCTATTTATAGTATTTGTCGTGCACTTTGGCCAAGTTTTGATCTTCACCAATTTTTATTTTCGCATCACAAACATATTGCGAGCACACAGACGAAGAACATGTCAATGCACTTAACGGTATTCTCAATGATTTTTTGAATTCTTTTACCATTTACAGTTCACTATAAAATTACCACATCAAAAAACATTTATTAGAAACTGACTTTTTTTCCATTTAATATACAGATTGTCTCAGGTCTTGATTTGTCCAGATAATCCAGGTTTAACTGTATGATGGGACTAATATTCCTACAGTTGTAAAAAATATAAAAGCTGTGTTAACTTCAAGCAACGACTGCAAGAGATCATATTTAGTCCAAAAAAAACTGCCTTTGGACTTTAAGCTACGGTGACTGCAAGGGTCATAAGTTAGCCTTCGAATAATAATATTCCACTTTTATATAGCACTTTATACCAGCAATAGGTTTCAAAGCACTTTACAGACAATATGTTACCCCTGGTCAATGATAACCTGTCCCCAAGACAATCCCTCCAGGCGGCTGCAGTTAAATACTGCGCCCAATGACAAGTTACCTCACAGGTACCCATTTAACCCCTGGGTGGAGAGAGGCAATTGAGATTAAGCAACTTGCCCAAGGACACAACGTAATGAACTAGACAGGAGTCGAACCAGCAATCCTTGGATCATGAGTCCGACGCCTTAGCCAATTGGCCACCACGCTCACATCTAATTATTCAATCTAATGAATAAAAAAAGCTTCAAATCACAAACAAAAAGAGGGTGACCAGGACATTAGACATTTCAGCAAACAGAAAGAATGTCATAAATTACATTTGTCTTAACAATTCTTCAACTTGTGAGGTTTTATTAAAAGAAAAAACAGTCAAAAATTATTTGAATTTAAAATCTATACTTACTTTGAAAATGGGATCATGGTCTCCCATTGTCCTTAGTAACTGCCACTGTTGCATATTCATGATGTAAAGAGAACAGAGTCTTAGGATGGCTTCTCTTGGACGTATCTCACGATCTTTAAAAAGAAAGTGAAATAACAAGAATGTAACAGTAGGTTACGATCGACCATACCAACCGAAATTCAGCCCTGACCTGAGATTCTTCCAATGCAAGTTTTTATTCTTCGGTTTAAGTGAATAGTCAAGAGGTTCTTAAATGTTAATGGTAGACATGACAACCATGTTTGAAATGCTAAAAAATTTGGGGGTATGTGATAACTGTTTAATGTCATTTTTTCTCAACTTGTTAATCAGATATTTATATGTTTTTGGTGAAGTGTTCTTTTTTATTTTTCATGTTATCTATCATAAATATGAAAATCCCCTGAACTATGCTATTAAGGTTATGTTTTGGACCTAACCACTCTGAAAAGTTTAATAACATACTGTACATGTTCACATGGAGACATCATGGAGACTGTCTTAATAGTTTGTCCTAATATGATTCTATTTTGAGTATTACACTTTGATGGTTTGGGGAAGTTTGGAAAACAAATTGCAAAATCCTGCTCTAAAGACATATTTAGAGTTAGCAGTTAACTTCAAACCAACTAGATGCTGTTTACAACTGTAGTGTTTCTGTGTTATTAAACATTATTAAATATTAGTAAAATATTTGACTTTACCATTTTGAACACAGGCAGAACAGGCCTGGATTCTCTTGACGGTCTCCTCCATTTTACCGCCCAGGTACTTGTACCCAGAATCCTGTGCGTGGAGTAGATCGACGTAGAGCATCTCATTCACCAGCGCTCTCTGTAACTTACTGGAACACTCCTTCATAAGGTTATGAGCTGCCTGCAGTAACCGCTTTGCAGATGTAAAATTCTGAAAACAGAATAGAAAATAGTTTAGGCTTATAAAGAGAGCGTACCAGTTTTACGATGCACGCTCCTTCCTCGGTGGTTGTGAGCTGTTTGCAGGAACTGTTTCACACATGTGAGAGTGGACAGTGGACCCCAAGAAAATAGTTATCAAAGAGTATTTTTAATTTTACATTTAACACTCCTTTCCACAAGATGGTCAATCTCCAACAGTATCCACTTGGCAAAATGTCAAGTATTGAGAAGAATGCCTTAGCAGACACCCTTAAATTCTTTTCAACAGTACCCAGAGGATATAAGTGTTGCCACAGAGACACAGACGATATGAGTGTTGCCACAGAGACACAGAGGATATGAGTGTTGCCACAGAGACACAGAGGATATGAGTGTTGCCACGGAGACACAGAGGATATGAGTGTTGCCGCGGAGACTGCCACCCCACTTTTTGTCAAACTGTTGCACGGCCAACAGAATGCATATAGCAGAAATTAAAACATTTCATTAAATCTATTAGATTTCAAACTCGCTATTTTAATTTGAAACGAAAATGAAGAAAAGAAGCACAGAATTGAATTTGATATTCTACCAGCTGTGATTTGTGTCAAGTAAGCTAGTCTCTACACAAGACAAAACTATATTTTCCTTATTAGTATTCAATAAAACAAACTGGAGAAACAAAAAAATTTAGTGTTAGTGTTGCCGTGGTTTAATGTTACAGTTTTAAGATAACATCTTTTTATTGTCATATTGAGAAAACCGCTTTGTGATAACAAAAAAACATAAAACATAAACATAAAATTATAATAGGTAATCAGAATGATGAGCTTCTTTGTTTCTTTCATTCTGTTCCTAACAGAACAAGGAGGACCAACAAGAACAAAAGGCTACACATAATGTCAGCAGTGTTGAATTCGAGTACTTTCATCGAAGTATTGAGTACTACTGAGTACTATGAGGTTCCAGCACTAACATCCGAGTACTGCTTTTTTAGGTTCCAAGCACCGAGTACTGAATGACTAGTATGAGTGCTTTAGCACCGGAGTATTTTTCATTGTGGGCAAGAATCGATTACTTTCACAAGAGGACTTGATTACTACTGGACTACCAAGTACTTTTGGAGTACTCCAACACACACTTGTAGAAGGTGGATTTAAATATAAGTTGTCTCGTTCGTACCGATAGACTTAAATTTCACTCATATAAAGTCGGGAATTTTTTTACCTTGAGCTCCAGACAGTGCTGTGCTTTGACTAAGAGTAAGGTGATCATATCCTGTCGTTTCTTGTTTCCCAATCCATCGATGATGAAAGCATAACTTTTGTCGATGTGCCACTGTCAAAAACAGGAAAATATATTTATAAAATATATATAAAATATATATATAAAATATATAACTTTATAAAATATATACAGGAAAAGATCTATATTTATCAATTGAACCCAATTGCCCCCCCCCCCCAAGAAAAGACGGAAAAAAAAGCAAGTGCTTCAAGAAAACTATTGGTTGAAGTCAAGTTCTCACCACTATTTTCCTGAGTTACAGCACACATAAGATACTGTGCAGGTCTATGGGAGCAGCATATTATGATATTTGCTGATAATAAGCATTAACGCAGGGCTTATGTTAGGTACGTTAATCACTCCGATTCTTTTGTCAATGTGCCACTGTCAAACAAAGGAAAATATATTAATTGTAGATCTAGATTTGTACAATTTAACCCCACTTGTCCAAAAATACAATGAAGAAATTCAAGATCTAACCACTATTTTCCTGAGTTACAGCACACATCAGATACTGCACAGGACTATGGGATCAGCGTGATAATATTTGCTGATAACTGAATAGTGATACAGGGAATGTGCCACTTTTGGAAATCATGCAGATTCTTAGACTGATGATTGTTAACCCACTTAATCATATGTTTTATCATTATATTCCTACCTTGCTATAAGCACTAGCGTATCTACCGGATGGAGTGACTTTGTGTAATCTTGTCAAAAGATCATCCAGTTCCGCAGGGTCATGTGA
>KN884276.1:21392-34403 GCA_000934455.1 Apostichopus parvimensis
TATGTATCTTTCCACATTCCTTACATGTTATATGTATCTTTCCACATTCCTTACATGTTATATGTATCTTTCCACATTCCTTACATGTTATATGTGTCTTTCCACATTCCTTACATGCTATATGTATCTTTCCACATTCCTTATATGTTATATGTATCTTTCCATATTCCTTACATGTTATATGTATCTTTCCACATTCCTTAGTACATGTTATATGTATCTTTCCACATTCCTTATAGCATGTTATATGTATCTTTCCACATTCTTTACATGTTATATGTATCTTTCCACATTCTTTACATGTTATATGTATCTTTCACCTTCCTTACATGTTATATGTATCTTTCCACATTCCTTACATGTTATTTGTATCTTTCCACATTCCTTACATGCTATGTTTATCTTTCCACATTCCATGCTATGTTATATGTTAGAAAGAGGTGCGGTTTATTATCTTTCCTGTTTGGTATACCCAGACTCGTACTCATATTCAGGATACAGCTGCTTTGCTTCGGTTCTCGCACCATTGGATTTTTTACTCGTACTCAGTGTATTTTGAACTAGAATAGTCACAAATAAATAGAGATAGTTTGTAGACGTAGTATAGGCCTATATAGTAATCGCCCCTATAGCATTGTACTCGCATTGGTACTCATACTTGTACCCGCACTCATCGTACTATAATAAGGAGACCTCATACTTGTACCCGCACTCATCGTACTATAATAAGGAGACCTCATACTTGTACCCGCACTCATCGAACTATAAGAAGGAGACCTCATACTTGTACCCGCCCTCATCGTACTGTAATAAGGAGACCTAATACTTGTACCAGTACTCTATAGTACTACAAATCGGGTGATTCCTCCACCAGATTGTGCTTTTTTTAAATTATTTTGGACGACATTTTTATTTTCCAAAGTATTACCAAACTTTCCGAGTATCACTCGAAATAAGATATCTCGATTGATTAAAGATACCTTACTTGAGCAATTCACCGAATGAACCGGGTTAAATATGCGAGTTTTTTTCTTGCATATCTAAAACCTGGCTATAGTTAGTTAATTGCCTGGCTAATGACTTACATTGTTCGTCTTTTTAGTATCGCATAAGGTATCGAAAACTTGATCAACAAAATGCTTCAAGTTAATAGTATTACTTTTAACTGAATTTATCGCACTTTCATTATTCTAAAAATCTAAAAATTCCGATTGAGTAAGGTAGGAAGTGAACCTATATGGAAAGTGACGCAGGCGACCACAAGGCTATGATAAAGGCGGAGGATGTGGCCCTACAGTCGTTAAAGCTGACTTCATGTAGGGAAGGGGAGGGATCTGGAAGTCCTCTGCCAGTACAAGTACGTAAAATGGTTCGCAAGGGGGGGGGGGGTCCTAACCTCACCACCACATACACACACAGTCAGCAGAAGGGAAACTGTTCAGTCAGGGGATATCTTACATTCATCCGGGATATACTAGACCACTGATATACAGGTATAGGTCCCATTTCAACCTTACACAAAGTCAAGAGTATTAATAATTACCACAACACAATATATATAATACCCAACACACGATTAATATACAACACAATACACAATCTGCATAAAGCCATCCTTCAATGCAATAACAAAGAGTAGCAATTTCAGTAATATTGTCAGAACATTTGAAGATACTGTCGGTTTGCCTAAAGTTTATTTTCTATCAAAGTACCACTTGACAACAATTTAGCGTTTTAACTTCTTCGGGCTTTTATTTAATTTTCATTCTTTTCCCCCATACCATCTAGATTCGATGAATGTTCCTTCAAGCTTTACCCCAAGTACAGCAGATGGGGTATTCGTTTATACAGAAGATACAAGTCCAGGCATTAATGACTTGCCAACAACTGGACCGCAGACCAAGGCGAAGAAGACAACAAAACCATCTCAAACCACGACTATTGGAACAACAGCTGCACTGCGTACATCGACTGAGATGCCAACAACTGGACCGCAGACCAAGACGAAGAAGACAACAAAACCATCTCAAACTACGACTATTGGAACAACAGCTGCACTGCATACATCGGCTGAGATGCCAACAATTGGACCGCAACCCCCAAGTCCTCAAACTATGAATAAGTTTAACTTTACCCAGAATGGTACAAGTTGCATCCTGGAAAATATTTCCGCATTGTTTAGCTTACATAATGAAACGACTAACGTAAGTGTCCTTCATCTATATTTTTCGAATGTTGAAGTTGATGGCTTAAAAAAATGGCTGAAACTGTTCTTTTATGTTAAGCCTACAGATTGCACTGGTTGGATTCTATTTATTTGAAATTACAGTGATAAGCATTTGTAGGAATAAGACGGTGAATAAGTCGGCACTGAAACCACATTACTTTAATAACTTTTGAAACAATTGATGGGAAAGGAACAGTACGAGACCAGGTTTCATTCCAGAAATTCACATTACAAGCTTTTTACATCACAGAAGATGTTTGTTTGTCACTGGGGATGACTCAGATATTGTAGATAGATAAACAACTAACTTTATAGCATCAATAAGTCGGTAATCAATATTTTTAAACTTGATGTAATTCTTCCAAAGCAATCTTTCCATGCGGGTGTAATATCACTGATAAGCCCCTAGGGTGTACTCCAGAAAATTTGAACTTATGCATCATATTTGAACATGGAGTGTTCGAAACTAAAATATTACCACGGTTCAAAATTATGTCATTAATACAGTAAATGCATTTCTTGATCCAATGTCGGTAAAACACCGATTTTTTTTTAAATCGTAATCAAACCATTGTTCCAAATAAGTTGAAGAAGAGTTAGTCTTTGATCAATAGCAAATGTCTCAATAAATTAGTTGATAACGTATTGATGAAAGGCGTTAAAAGCATCCTTCCAAACCTGATTTATAATCACACCAGCAACTTGTTTGAACAAGTAATCACCGTTTATAAACATATCATCAATAGTAAGTCATACTTGTTGAGATATCATGAACTAAAACATTTCTTTCCAGTATTGTTGTCGAATAGACGACATAAACATGTAACTTGCAGAGCAATAATATGTTTAAAAGTAAAGTTCATTTTCAGACCGCCATCTGCATATGCATCCTACTTATACGCTCAGGTTCATTTTTCCATACAAAGTTCATTCAAAATGTCGAGGTAAGCTCGTTTTGCTATAAGGTCAAAAGCATGCTCTTAGAAAGATCAATTCTCAGTGTAGCTTGCATAATTAATAAGATCATTGGTTCGATGTCGAAATATCATTTTTCTTTATGCGAACATGTTGGAAGTGTCAATATTTTTGTTTATAATTTAATAGACTACTTCGTTGACTGAGATGACCAACGCTATCGTAGATACTCATCGCAGCCAATGTGGTAACAAAAACTCGAAGAAGGAAGCCATTTTAACTGTCTTCTGGAAGTCATCTTTTGGAGGCAACAACTCTCTTGCTCAAAAGTTTTCTGTTGATGGAAATTACTATTATCTTTCAGATTACAGCGTGTCCTTGGTTATTAACGATAAGAAAGGTAGAGTGGCTTAGTAATTACAGATCAGTTTTAATGTTAAAGTAAATTTCACCTGAAATAATAAATATTCGTACAAAGCAATCTAAAAATTCATATTCACGAGGTATATGTTTGAATGTGGATTATATATTAATGTAAGTTAAAAATCCGGCCAGCTGTTTCTTAGTTTCATAGCAAGGATACTAAGGAAAGTGATATCATAGAGAGGATAGTGATATCATAGAGAGGATAGTGATATCATAGAGAGGATAGTGGTATCATAGTGAGAAAAGTGATAGAGAAGATAGTGATATCATAGTGAGAATAGTGATAGAGAGGATAGTGGTATCATAGAGAGGATAGTGGTATATCATAGAGAGGATAGTGGTATCATAGTGAGAATAGTGATAGAGAGGATAGTGGTATCATAGAGAGGATAGTGGTACCATAAGAGAGGATAGTGGTATCATAGAGAGGATAGTGATATCATAGAGAGGATAGTGATGTCATAGAGAGGATAGTGATAGAGAAGATAGTGATATCATAGTGAGAATAGTGATAGAGAGGATAGTGGTATCATAGAGAGGATAGTGGTATCATAGAGAGGATAGTGATAGAGAGGATAGTGATATCATAGAGAGGATAGTGATAGAGAGGATAGTGGTATCATAGAGAGGATAGTGATATCATAGAGAGGATAGTGGTATCATAGTGAGAAAAGTGATAGAGAAGATAGTAATATCATAGTGAGAATAGTGATAGAGAGGATAGTGGTATCATAGAGAGGATAGTGATATCATAGAGAGGATAGTGATGTCATAGAGAGGATAGTGATAGAGAGGATAGTGATATCATAGAGAGGATAGTGGTGTCATAGAGAGGATAGCGACATCATAGTGCAAATAACTCATCAACGTCATACTACAAAACGTCAAACAAAAACGTATTACAAATGAAGTTTAGGGCAGGTCGGATGTCCTTTCTTAATGAACTTACCTATTGAAACCAAAGATTCAATCTGGTCGAAACGGTTGGGAAAGAAGTTCAACATCCAAATCAATAAACCAGCTTCTTATGTGCAACTCCAAAGTTTAAAGGAACATGATAAAACATGTCCACGAGTACTCCGGTGATTTCACAAGGGATAAAGCATCATGTTTCCAACATCTTTGCAAACAGTTGTTGGAGAAAAATCATGTAAAAACATGTAAAGTATGACATCAAAGAAGCCGTATTCTGCACCAATTTTCTCCAAACTTTAAAATATATATGATATCCCTCACTTTTTGGTAAAACTTGAGGCAATTGTTTGGGCAACATATATTTATCATTTGATTATGAATAATTTTTCTTCCGTAGACATTTTGAATGCTAGTGCAACCGTAGAGGACAAGGATACCTTTCGGACGCCGTTTGGAAAATCTTTAAAATGTGATCGTGATACAAATATAACATACAAAGGAACTGATTCGCAAATCACATTGCGTCTTTACGATGTTAAACTGCAAGCGTTTGATGCTGGGAAAGATTTTAGTGACAGTAAGTTGTATATTTCTGCTTTCTTTGTTACATTTGCAGCATCGCTCAACCTTTATCACCCCATTCCAATCCATTCAAAGTAAGCGATAGTCACTCCATATGTTCATTAGATCACAAAAGAAGCGGGACCATTCGCTGACCCACTCTGAGTGATGATCTACAATATACTAGAGATCATTCGCGGTCTTTAAAGTTAATAAACGGAGAATGCTTTAGAAGTAAGCTGAATATCAACTTGATCATCTGTAATTGTACGAGCTAGTCTGTTTATTATAAATGTAGGCCTTTGCGGAATACTTAATACGTACTGCTCTTACTCTCCCTCCTAATCCTCTTCTAATTCCAGGTTAAAATGAAACTGAAAATCACATCTTCGGTGGATGTTGTATCATTTTCAGTCAAGATACTCTGTCTCACACTGTAACGCAACTGTTTGCATTTTGGTGACAATAACCCAACAGTTTAACAAACGTTGACCGCATGTTACTCAAAATTAAAAATCGATTTGTTAATCAGTCGAAGTGGAAAGAGATCCCGTAGCTTTACCTTCTTACTGTGATCTGTGATATATTCATTATTAATTAGTGTCCGTTTCTTAGCTTCTGTTTAATTGATTTCTTTAACAGATATATACGAATGCCCGCAGAAGAATAGCCAAGTATACCTCATTGTGGTCATAGTTTGCGTCGTTACTATCCTCGTTGCTTTAATGCTGGCGATCTTTGTTTACCGACGTAACACTGAGCACACCAGGGAAGGTTATGAATCGATGTAATGAAATGTTTAAAGAAAAACATAAGTTGTAAGATTACATGCATTGATGGGATGGGCTGAGTCAGGAGTGCGAGCAGACAAACTAACCAGTTACGGGAGGTTTCTTTTCGTAGTAGATAATTGACAAATACACATGACACGTGCAGAAACAGGGTTTGTGTTTGTGCACCCCCCCCCCCCCCCCCCCCCCCCCCCCCCCCCCCCCCCCCCCCCGCCATATTCACCTTATCAAGTGTTTATCAGCATCTCTTTACAATTAGAGCTCATCACAGACCTACATGAGTAAGCGACCCCAGGGCAACACCCCTCCGTGAAATCCTAGAGCCACCTATGCATGGGGTGCCAAACATATCATCTAACCAAAAGCTTCATCTTATTCTTATCTAAATTTTATTGGTGGTAATATCATATTACTTTCTTGTACAAAGTTTGATTTTAATGATTTGAGAACGGAACTTGGGGATACATTAGAACACAGAATGTTTGCGTTGGACTGTTGGCGGAGGACATCCTACAATAGCATAAACGTTAAAAATGAGGGAGGCTTAGTTCATGAGGTTTATGGTAGAGGAAACCACTGACGAACCCCTCTCTGCAAAGTTCTCACTCCCTCTTCCACAATTCCTCTCGTCGTGGAGAGCTTGCATATATCATGATTGAAGATCGCACTTCTTGATTCACATAAGGCAACTTTCATTATAAAAAGGTATCGTGTTTTGAGTTTGGTAACGTTTGGTAACGTTTGTTAAGTTTGGTAAGGCAACGTCTTTATTAATCTTAATTAGTGGTATGTTGTATAATAACACACACACAAACATACCATTCTGTTCTCCTTCCTTGATTCAAAGGACAACTTTAAACGCACGCATGTTTTTTTTTATAGTGAAATTTACCACATATTGTAAACTTCATTGCAAAATGTAATAAATCTGGTTTTCTGTTATTTAAACGATGCGATACTCGTTATTTGTGTGAGTCTTGTGTTACACGACACACCAAACGAGTGACAGATAAAGAGTATAATTCAAGTGGGTAAGATTATCAAGTATAAGTCAACAGTGACGTACACGCACGGAATCTCACATATGTGTGCAGGGTGGGAGGACAAATTCGAACAATACGGAAGTGACCGAGGCGGATCCAGAATTTCTTAGAGGGGGTGGCCCTGTGGTTCTTGAATTCCTCAAGTTCTTATAAGGGATTTGGGGGGGGGGGGGGTCCTCCCCATATAAAAATATATAGATGTAAAATGTGCATTCCGAGGCATCATTTTACGGACCAAACATTAATTCATAGCCTAACTATGCCTCACTACGCACAATTTCCCATCTACAATTTTAATTTTGCTGTGGGAAGACCCCAGACGACATGGGAGTAGACTTCAAAGTCCCAAGGGCCGCACCCTTTCTTCTAGTTAAGGTAACCATCTGTGTGCATGTGAGAGTGGGGTGAGACATTTGTAGTACAGAACTCTTGTATATTTGTAGGGGACTTGATGAAAACTATTTGATTGCATCTACACGCAAAAATGTGGAAGGTTTCTAACAGAGTTAATTGAGACAAATATGAAACCTTGTCATGATTGTTCAAAAAATTAAGTTTATTTTCTATGAATAAAAACAATTTGTCTATATATATAAATATATGAGTTTATTCACTCAAGTTTCCTTACTATGTAAAATATTTCAAGAATTCATTCTGGCAAAGTGTTCTGCAGTACTATAGTAATGAAAAGATGTTTAATAAAATATATTATTTTAACATTACACAAAATAGATATTTTAATTATACTTGATCACACTAAAGTACATTTAAAATTAAAACATTAGTTAAAGAATATCTGATAACAGCACCAAACTTAGACATTTTTAATAAACAAGTCTTTAAAATATTATCACTTTTTACAATTCAGCACAAGACAATGCAATGGAATGCACTCCAATGTAATTCAACAAAAGACCATGTTACTAATACAATGCATTACAATGTGATACAATACAACACAAAGTAATATGATATGATAAATAATATGACACAAAACAGTACAATATTACAGTAGAATACAACACAACGCAATACACAGCAATACAATACTATACAATGCGTATTAATACAGTAAGGTACAATACATTACAATGTGATACGATACGATATAATAAGTGCTAGGCAGTGCAAACAATACACATGCAATTCAACACAGTAAGGTACAATACATTACAATGTGATACGATACAACATAATTAGTGCAAGGCAGTACAAACAATGAACATGCAGTTCAATACAGTAAGGTACAATGCATTACAATGTGATACGATACAATATAATTAGTGCAAGGCAGTACAAACAATACACATGCAATTCAATACAGTTAGGTACAATACATTACAATGTGATATAATAAGTGCAAGGCAGTACAAACTATACAATGCGTATTAATACAGTAAGGTACAATACATTACAATATGATACGATACGGTATTATAAGTGCAAGGCAGTACAAACAATACACATGCAATTCAATACAGTAAGGTACAATGCATTACACTGAAGTAAGGAACAGTACAATGATGATAGATAGGATACAACACAATGCAATACAATATATGGTATGACCCATATGCATTGTGTACAAACCATTTACTAATTATGCATAGCAACTAAAAGTGCATGTCTGTGTTTTGGATGCAAAAGATGGGCATAAAACATGCCATAAAACAAGCAGCAATAAATTTATGTAATAAGGCAGGTTTATGAACATTACATGAAACTAACCTTTAAACATATATTTTATTTATGGAAAATATCCCTTCCTGCTAAAACCTATGATTACTTTATATGCAAGAATGAACTCTGTAATGATCAAAGCGAAAGCAAAACGAAAAAGATTAATTTACTTTTCTTTAAAAATAAAAGATAACAATGGAAACAAATGCTATTTCAGTCTGTATTTCTCATGATAAATGCCTTTGTGCCATTTCAAATGTTTGAAAGGTACCTTCACTTCCTTTGAAATGCTGCAATATTGTTGTCGGTGGTAACCTGCCATTTCAATGAAACTCCAAGGCAATTTCTATATATTTGACACTGAAAATGGTTGCCTTGTATCTCTTGATCCTTAATGCAAATCCTGAAAGAAAGCAACAATCCTAGGCAGTTTACATTCTAGGCAGTTTACATTTAATAGTGTAGCAAATTTAAAAAGTAACCCTAAACAGTGGACAAATGGACTACATATCCACCAACTGGTGGTACCTGATTGTGGTTCATTTTGAATGCTCTGAAATGAAGTTAACCTTCCTTCACCTCTCTCTCTCTTTAACAATCGCTTCTCTGTGTCTATCCCAGCCATTGGAACAAACATCCGACCCCACTCCCCAATCCAGTATTTATAAAGGTATTTCGTAACACTCTTGAGAGGTTATCTTCCACAATCCAAGTTAGGATTCCTCTTGGTTGCAAAAGTGCTAGTTTCTTTCTAGGGGCCAAATGCAATGCTTGTGTCCAGGCTGGTTGGATCATTGAGCTGAAAACATTCACACCCCAATTTATCCCTTGGCAACCCAACAATATGTAATACTTTCCTAAAGCATCGTCTTTGCGGAGACTGAAAACTTGCATCATTACATGGGCTAACAACCATTTTTGTGCATAGAATACTGTTGTGCTTCACAAGAGGTCCCGCTGGTTGAGAATAAATGAGTTACCCCCACATCAAACCTACACCTATCTAGAATGCTTTTGATGAATCTAAGAGACCCTCCTACTTATTTTCTTTCTCCATAAACTTCATATTAATTAGCAAGTAAATAACTGATTGTCTTGAATTCTAAACAATGCATCACTCAGACAACTTGACATGTTAGAATCACTCACAGGCAAACCTAGCAATTATATATATTATATCATATATGCCCAGACATTATATTACAGTTTTTTTTGTACTTTCAAGTGAAACTTATTACTTATCATGTTAATGAATGAGTTGCACAGTTTACATCATTTTAACTAATCAAGCAGTATCAACAAATGTATTTATTAAGCAATATTAATTAAAATTTAGCTGCTTTCATTTCCTGAATGGAGACACTGCATCCCTCATACTACAAAATAATTTTGAGTTGTCAAGGAGATGCATTTCCTTTACGTTATGAATAACAAAAGAATCGGCTGTCAAAAATCAGTGTATATATTTTACCAATTCCTAATCATAAACATTTCCCTAATTATCAGGCCTGATTTCCATTCTTTCACCTATCATTTATAAAACACTAACAATATTGTGTGAATTATTCAAGCTGCATTGTTGCCATAGTAGCATAAATGTCCTCCTCTGTATATCAACAAAACATCCTCATTACCGAATTCAATATAAATCAAAAACATTAAAATGGAAAACATAAAATGGTAAGCTTAAACCAGTGTTCAAAGATGAGAAAAGGAAGCACTGTCTTGTTAGGCTACAGCCTAACCTCAATCTGTTTAGGACTCTATCTAACATTTACATTTCAATGGGTAATGAATACATATATGGCTAATAAATACATGAATATACAAATACCCCTGAAAATCGACAGAACTACTTCTTGCACATTCTAAACCATCTACACAGTGCTAATCGGCATGAAACCATGTCTACCTGTATAAATCCATGTAAACCCACTGATACTGTAAACTGAATCCATAGTTAGACTGCAAGAAAGAACAGCATTAAAACCGGCAAACTCTATGCTAACGTGACAGTAACTTGAAGATTATAAACTTACAAGACTTAAATGTCAACTGCTTGTGTTATTGAGACCTCAATATTGTTTCACAATACAAGGGAAATGGATCTACTTGTACACATAAGTATGCACCATGTCAGCTTGCTACACTCTCAAATCAAGCACAAATTTTCAAAATCAGATACTGTACAAATTCCTGTGCTCAACTATCAACTCCCCCCCACCCCTCCCCTATCCACACATCTCCTACCCCTCCTCCCTCTGACTATTTGGACATAGTTACCAATCAGAGACCTGCCATTGGTTCATGGTTTCCTAAAAGTATGTCTCCAGGCTGAGATGGTTCACTTACCCTCCGAGGCATTCTTAAAAGTAGCCTTTTCAGGAATTTACTTTGCTTTGTTTGTCCTTCCTTATACCTCAGGCATCGTAGGACCAAGAGCAGCCTACTCAATCCGTGGTGCCCTCCCGTTTCCATGATATTGACGTCCCCGAATAATACTGGGATGATCTTGGTCCGTTCTTGACTCATATCATTGATAGCTTTGTTTATTTGGAGTATGGTGTGCTTGGATGAGAGAAAACTCTGTGAGATCAGCAAGATGCACCTTAGGCTGTTGTCCATGGCTTCTAAGAGCTCCTCGGCATAAACTAGTAAATGAAAGATGCAAAATTATTCAACTAAAAAACTGAAATTTAACATAAACAATTGATTTCACAAGTACATGTTTGACTGATGTCTTCATAAATGGGGGCAGAATCTAGGGAAGGAGGGGGCAGAACCTGGGGAAGGAGGGGGGCAGAACCTAGGGAAGGAGGGGGGCAGAACCTATGGAAGGAGGGGGGCAGAACCTGGGGAAGGAGGGGGGCAGAACATGGGGAAGAAAGGGGCAGAACCTGGGGAAGGAGGGGGGTTCACAATGCCCCTCCCTGTTAGGTCCGGTGATTAATTTCCTTGGTGTTTTATAACACAAATTTGTAGACTGAGGAACAGGTCATTGTGACTCAGGGCAAAAATATTTGCAGACAATTAACACAAAGATCTGTAGATCCATTTTTCAGATAGCACTTAGAAATCCTTTGAACAGGTCAAAGTTCAAACTGTCAATGGTATGGTCTAGCAACGGTAGTAGTCTTTACTTTAAACATATCAATAATCATGATGATGATCATAGTGCATAGTATGTTCATGTTCTCATGGCAGTATTCTTTCGTGAAATGTCAATAAAATCCTGTATAATTAAACAGGATTTTTACAGTCATCAACTTTTGTATACTGGAAAGAGCAAACAGGTTCAATGAGGTTGACTAATTTTTGCCTCAATTGTGTTCCGACATACAAATTACATTCCTTGGCTACATGAATAGATTCAAAACTTGAGAGCACAATATTTTTGAACCAGAGTGACCATTTGGAATTACTTCCAATTGTCTTAGTTTTCTAAAGCCACATGTGCTTAGCAGAAGTAGCTTGATGTTTCCTTTCTTGCATTGCAATAGCTTTGTAAATTTGGATATTTACTGACCTGCAGGACCTGACCTATGACCTCACTAATCACACCGTTAACGTACAGACACTTGTCTTTAGAGTAGAAGTACTTACAACTGCCCCCGATTGTGTCTATATCTTTAATAAACACTTCATAATTGTTTTCCGCAAACACTGGTCTGATAACCTTCAACACAAAATTTCTGTCCTCATCTGAAGCACTGTCATACACAATGAAAGCATCATTACTTCTCTGACCTGTTGGCGAGAGGAAGGAAAGTTATTCAAGAATCATGTTTAACTATTATGATCCACAAAATAGTTTTGTATTGTCCCAAGTGTATACATATAGGGAACAGAAGGGGAGCTTCACACACCTTCCCTATTCCCCCATCACCTTCCCTGTTCCCCCATCACCTTCCCTGTTCCCCTATCACCTTCCCCCATCACCTTCCCCTTTCCCCCATCACCTTCCCTGTTCCCCTATCACCTTCCCCTTTCCCCCATCACCTTCCCTGTTCCCCTATCACCTTCTCCCATCACCTTCCCCTTTCCCCCATCACCTTCCCTGTTCCCCCATCTCCTTCCCTGTTCCCCCATCACTTTCCCTATTCCCCTATCACCTTCCCTGTTCCCCCATCACCTTCCCTGTTCCACCATCACCTTCCCTAAACCCCCATCACCTTCCCTGTTCCCCCATCTCCTTCCCTAAACCCCCATCACTTTCCATATTCCCCTAGCACCTTCCCTATTTCCCAACCATCTTCCCTCTCCACCCCTGCCAGGCCTGACAAAGTAAAGGCCAAAATAAGTAATACAAACAAAGAGTAAACATGGAATGTCGTTCCACCTCTGTGCCTGCACCTCATGAGAAGATGTTACCCAAACAAACATTTCTTCATTTATTACTAATACTTTCAATAGTTTAACATCAAATCCATGTCTCTCTACATTTTCCAAAGAC
>KN884277.1:5541-15908 GCA_000934455.1 Apostichopus parvimensis
GGCCCGCGGGCCGTAGGTTGCCCACCCCAGCCATGCATTTAGCCGTTGAGTTATCTGACTCTTCGATGATTAGTAGAGTATGACTTTCCTTTCAACTTCTCTTATACTACTAAAGAGGATTGGTCGTTTCAAAGTATCATATACCTGACAAAGGGCTCTGACACAGGAGGGGATGAGCATATGGCTTTGTAATTAACGTAATTAGGTTAAACAATCGTTTTGGTTGGTCCTAGCTACTAATTGTTATAACATGACATAACTCAAATGAAACGTAATTGCTTTAGAACAAAACTTAAACAAATACGACATTCACAAACAAGTGTCATTCTTCGCTAAAATTAAAATGTTTCAATTTTGCCTAAGTTTGATCGTTTATGTCGCTAAAACAAAGCAATGGATGGATATTGTTTGCACACTCAATTAAACACACAAAAATAAGACAATTTTACGGTTTAAGAGTTCACGAAATGTAGATGACTGTGTACAAAACATATGGCACATTCCGCCGTCTGCTCCTTAGAAACGGCTTGTTTTAACCTACAAGCCTCCCCAGCAACGAGTGATGACGTCAGACCGAATAGGTCCATAAACAGACACTGGGTGGTAACAACTGAGGTTTTTATCAAGAACTCTCTACCGAGAACCTGTCCAGTCGGCTGAAATTCATGACACTTTGAACGAAGATGACGCCTGAAACATCTACAGAGTTGAGGCTTGATACATACATGAAGCATTTGCTGATATTTGCTGAAGTAATATTGGTTTACGTGGATTGTCTTTTGTGCTAACTGCAGGAATTAGTGGTCTGTGATGTCATCATATGTACGTGCTATATATAAACATGCTATACTTTCCTATGAAAATGGTTCTTTTAATTTATTCATGAAAAGTGATATAAATGGAATGTTTGCAATTCAATGTACTCTGTGGTTAGAATACCATCAAATGGGAAGCTTTATTTTGCTAAATTATTATTTTCATCTTTTGATAAATGACTTCAATATCACAAAGAAAATGAAAAACACCTCAGCTGTATTCAGTGTTATTACGATATCATTTCACTCTGCTGTTGCCAGAAACCTGCACAAAATATCACCACATTGAAAAACAAAACTCTTATCTCGACAAGTTATTCTCTACAAAGAAGTTTCAAGCACTTTTATTAAACAGGATCAACTTCATCCCCCCCCCCCCTGGAATTTTCCTGGAATTTATTCATGCATATAAACTTTACGCCAATGCCATTATCAGTACGGTACCTATTATCATAATGATAATATATTACAATTATATCGCAGGAATTAGTTTCAATATCTGCTGGTACTTTGATAATTACTATTTATCAATTCAACAACAAGATTTAGATATTGCCTTCCCATAAATATATGCACAAGTATAGTATTTCATAATTTACATATACTCACCACGCACTACAAACAGTGTTTGTAGACCCAGTGCCTATTATTTACATGACACTTATAATAGCAAACATTAATCCATGTTGTTTGTGTAAATCTCATCTCAATTCCATGTTCCTGACATATACTTTTTTTTGTAACCAGACGAATCCATTCCTTTCGTCCAGGAAGTGGATCATGTACAGAAGATAGTAAATGATGCCATGTTAGATGTTCTCCAAAAGAATTCATTTTAATTAATATTGATGTTCATTTTTTATTATTTTGCTAAGACGTCAATATAGATTTTCATTTTTCAATTTTTGCAACATGTTTTTGTAAGAACCTTCATAAACTTTCACAAAATTTAAAACATTTGTATCTTCATGACCAAATATGTTAATAGGTTGTGGTTTTGACCTAAAGGTGCAGACAATTTCCGAAAATTTATCAGCAATTCTTCTAAGTGTTGACCTCTTGCTTGGAGATTATTTCACATAAATTGAGAGGAATGTGCTGTGTTGCAGCGGCTGTGTATGTATAGAATGCTACAGCCGGTTGTACTTAATCTTGTCAAAATAAAACATTTGCTGTACGATTTAGTTTCACTAGACAACATCGACTTTAACAATTAGTAGGTAGTCTATAAGATTTATGCGTATTGACTACAAATATACTCTCTCCATCATTCTTTGATTCTTTTTAAATGAATACCAACGACCCAAAAGTGGTCTACTACAGTTTGAGACAAACTATATTACTTGAAGCTGATTATGCCCACAGAACTTTGCATGAATGAAAAAACAATGAAATATTTAGAGTCGTTTACTGATCAGAACAGATGATGCGTATCGAAGATAATCACCCAACTTTACAGTAATAATAAACAGAATTCAAAAGATTCAGTCAACAAAATAAAAGATTTTGAAAATTACACAGTTGCATGATGACTAGTACTCGAGACAAAACAGTACTTTTTTTTCTGTACTCGTACCGTACTCGTGTGTTTGCACTCGCACTGGTACTCAGCAACGTAATGATCATGTACTCGTTCCACCAATCATAGCCTAGTACTGGTGATTGTACGCAGAAAAAGTAAAAAATTCTACTCAATACTCGTTTATACTTTTTGGGACATTCTACTCAAAACTGCAAGTCTACAGTACCTACAAACGCTGCCTTATGAGTCAAATAGTTGCCAGTAAATATTGGTATTAATTCTAGTGTCATACTTTAAACCGAGCCAGTGTAAAGAACAATGTACGTAGGGCACAACATACAAAAACACATTTTCCCGAGACGTATGAACTTATAATGGTGCATTCTAAAAAAACGTCATTAGAAGCAGCAATGGTTAATAATGTATCCACCTAATAGTTTGGCTAGGACCGCATTACAGTTAAACTAGGGTATGATAATATAGGTCGAAGGTCTACCACATGCTGACTTATGAGTCGTATAGATGCCAATACATATTAACTTTAATTCTAGTGTCATATTTTGAAACCTGACTGTGTACAAAGCGGTGTACGTAGGGTACAAAAGACAAAAAAACATTTCCAGAGACGTATGAACTTATAATGGTGCATTCTAGCAAAACGTTATTAGAAGCTGCAGCAATGGTTAATAATGTATCCACCTAATAGTTTGGCTAGGACCGCATTACAGTTAAACTAGGGTATGATAATAAAGGTCGAAGGTCTACCACATGCTGACTTATGAGTCGTATAGATGCCAATACATATTAACTTTAATTCTAGTGTCATATTTTGAAACCTGACTGTGCATGTACAAAGCGATGTACGTAGGGTACAAAAGACAAAAAAACATTTCCCGAGACGTATGAACTTAGAATGGTGCATTCTAACAAAACGTTATTAGAAGCAGCAATGGTTAATAATGTATCCACCTAATAGTTTGGCTAGGACCGGATTACAGTTAAACTGGGGTATGATCATATAGGTTGAAGGTCTACCACATTCTGAGACGTATGAACTCAGTATAGCACAAAGTGTCCCTGTGGAAACATTAAAAAAAAGGACAGCAAAGCTTGTCTATATTTAGGACCCGAAACACTATAACGAATCTGAATAACGTTTTTATTGTTGAAAGGTAGTCAAAAACCGATCCATGCTAGATAAACACTTTATTACTAATGTTGCAACTTACAGAACGCAGAAAAACAGAGGCAGATAAGGGACTGAAAACAACGCCAGAAGGAATCTCCAGTTTGGTATCAATTTGGCTGCAGCTGATAACACAAAGTATGCTGCAGAGTAGTAATACCAGATTGCCACTCCAGCAAATACCCGCATCTCCGGGGTTGCAATTTCTGTCGCTAAAATGAGTAAATAGGATAGATTTATAATAGTGACTAATGAATGGTAATACTTATATTATATTAAACCATCTGAAAAGGTTCTTGGGTAGACGACTTAATATAGACGTGTAAATACAAAGTGCGGTGATGCATTTATGTTTATTAATCTACTACACTAAACGTTACAATTAATTGAGATTGGATCGAGCCATATATATTATGATCGGCGGTTAGCTTATTTATTTATTTATTCATTTATTTATTATTATTTTTTGTTTAGGATGGATGTAATAGTTTGATTTGTGCTAAAACGTAATGAAACCTTTTACCCTTTAACGTAAAAAAACCGATAATAAATGCAACCGAAGAGGAACCGTATATCGTTGAGCCCATTATAAACCTGAATATCCTAATTGGGAAAGTTTTAATAATGATCCGTTTTAAATAACTGCATTTGATGATGGACTTTTCATCATTTATAATTTACAATAATTGCATTCTGTATAGTTGTGACGACATGCTTATATCTAACCATTTCATATGTACATTTAAATTTGTAATATTTGTGATCGGATTGTTATGTCTCATTTTATGATGTATATGTTTTATAATATTCTTCCCTGTGTTATGCTGTGTATACGTTTATTTGTTACCTATTTCAATTTATCTGTGTACTCTGATTCGTTGCTTCCTTCATTGTATGTGATATATGTAAATTGTTACCTATTAAGTTCACTCTATGTCTGTATCATGATTCGTTGCTTCCTTCATTGTATGTGATATATGTTAATTATTACCTATTAAGTTCACTCTAGGTGTGTACTCTGATTCGTGTCTTCCCTATTGTATGTGGTGTATGTTTATTGATCCTATTGTATGTGATATATGTTAATGGTTACCTATTAAGTTCACTCTAGGTGTGTACTCTGATTCGTTGCTTCTCTCATTGTATTTTGTGTATGTTTAGTGATCCCATTGTCTGTGATATATGTTAAATGTTACCAACTAAGTTCACTGCAGGTGTGTACTCTGATTCGTTTCATTCCCTCATTGTATGTGATATATGTTAATTGTTCCCGTTATTCGATTCCTTCAACTATTAAGAATGCTTTTATAACACTGCCTACGGGTTCGTTTAACAATGAGATGACCAACTGCCTCCCTCAGAATACAACAGCTATTATAGCTCTCCCTTCGCTGAATTCTAATATTTTCAGGGAAATTTTTCGAATTGTCGAGTTGCTGCATGCGTTGCGCGTAACTTCTAAACTCGACAAATATCGTACTTGCGACATGTTGTCGTGTTAAGCAGTATTGTTACTGGGATTTTAAAACAGGCGTCCACGGGACGCAGCATCTTAAATAATGTTTGCATCGGCTCAGTAAAACTTGCGTCTAGGCTGCTGTCCTCCATGAAAACCTGCACTTTAAAATACGTCTATAGGAACATACAATATACTTTGCTACACACAATACTTAGTTATAATGACCCCCCGACAATACGCTGGCTTGCGCGTAAGGGAAGCGTTTAGTGGTATGCCAATATTATGTGTAAAAAACGTTAAATGATGAACCCTTTAACTAATATACAATAACAAAATGACTGTCAAATTGCGAAGCGAGATATTAGACTGTAGACTAGTTACAATAAATGCAGGCCTGGACGGCATGCAATGCATATACTGCTGTATACGCTATACAACCTCAAAGCAAAGCGTCTATGATAACGTTATAGGCTATGGATATGCCAGCATAAAAAATTCTGATTTATTTGTCCCTTAAATGCTGTGTGCATATGCCGTGAATGTCGGAGTTCAAGTAAAACGGTTTTAAGGTAAATCTGCAACCCTTAATCATTACCGTAGATTTTATTTTATTTTCAAAATGTGTTTTGCATATTCAGCTTAATCACCGATTCTAAATTACGTTACAATTTTTTTATTTTACAAATAAGGGGTTAATCAACGGTCTAGCGTGCGTTACTCACAGGATTAATGCACGATCGGGGGATAATGCAAGCGATGCACGAGGGCGGAGCCCGAGTGCATCCAGCGATAGCATTAACACCCTGAGTGCATTAATCATGTGAGTAACGCACGCTAGACCGTTGATTAACCCCGTTCATTCATACACTACCATTTGTGTGGGGGAAAAATCATAAAACAAAACATTTTTGGTTACTTTTTATAACCAAAGATTTATTAAAGTGATGCCCCGTAATTTTACCGTGCGTTACTCACAGGATTAACCACGGTCAGCTGACCTGAATGGACCAATAGGATTTAGGAATCTTTACTAAGTATGAATGAACATACATTATTTCATAATTTGAGTATTGCTTGCATCGAGAGGAAAGTCAACGTATAATGCCTAGTTTTATTTGACAAGAACAGGGACCAGGGCAAAGAGACGCTTAATGAAACTTTGTTCAGTCAAAGGACCAGCATATTTCTTCGAATGTCATTCTTATCGCTTGTTAGTACAATAGTACGTAACATCCCTATGTTCCGACGTCTCTATGTTCCGACGTCTCTATGTTCCGACGTCTCTATGTTCCGACGTCTCTATGTTCCGACGTCTCTATGTTCCGACAAAAAGAACAAATTCGGAGCATTTTTTTTATCCAAAAATTTGGTTGTTCCAAGAAAACTAGTTTTGTGACCCCAATTTTTTGGGTGAGTAATTTTTTTTGGACCCAAATTTTTTCGGACCCAATTTTTTTTTGGGGGGGACTCAATTTTTTTGGATCACGAAAAAAAAGGGGGGGCAAAGTTTGTTATGACCCAAATAGTGCTTGTGACCGAAAATTGCTTGTGACGCGAAATTTAATTGTTTTTTTGGACCAAAATCATTTTTTTTGGTCCGCAAAAATTTGGTGCGAAAAAATTTGGGTAAGAAAAAAGTTGGGTCCGAAAAAATGTTGGTCAAAAAAAATTATGAGTCCAAAAATTATTTCGTATTGTCGGAACATAGAGACGTCGAAACATAGAGATTTAACCCAATAGTACATTAGGATTAACAACCCTTGCCTTTGTTATGAACTTCATTACAGCAATAACAAAAACTGAGCTATGCTATAGATATAAATATGAGATAACAAAATTTTTCTGGAATACTTTCAAAATGTCGGCGTTTTAGAGATAGTGCCACAGCACTTCTTCATAGCAGAAACAAAACCAACTTGAAAATGCTTAGTATAGACTTGACTTTGCACGTAGATAACACAATTGTGCGGCATGTTTTCTATATCTGGATATCAAATGATAACAAAAAGAGTGTTAACAATTGTTTCTATACATGAGAAGAGAAAATATAGGCGAAGCAACATGATTAAAAACAAAAACAAAAATTATCTTTTGTGTTTTTGCGATTCCAAAATTCATATTTACAAACTGGATTCGTGAATGAACAATCGTTTTTACATTAACATTTTTTTTATATTTTAAAAATGCCTTCATTGAGATATACATCATGCAATTTAAACAGAAAGTGGCTCTTATGCATGGAAAGCTATTTGACGAACCATTCGTATATAGAAACAATGAAAAATGACCTTTGACGCCACTGACATGACTGGATGTTAGCATCGTCCCAGAGGAATAAAAAAGCTTTCTTTATACGTTTTCGTCACTAAGAAGTATATGCTTTGATGTGGACTTATTTCGGAGTGGGTGTTATGAATTGGAATTGCCAGTGACACGTTGTTCTGTAACGCTTAACTGTGTTACACATCGTGTACGTTTCTTACCGTGTTTGTTTGTCTCTCGAGATGCTCTAGAGTACTTTGTGAAGGTAAAATTAACCAAGGAAAAAATCTGGGCACGAAAAATAAATAATCGTGTCATACCCCTCCGTCACACCCCCATCCCCCCAATTACATTGAGACTGTAAGCGTTTGATCATGACGGGTGCTATACGTCAAGTGAGGTTTCACGAGCCCCTTCGAACGTGAATAGGTACTTTTTAAGAAAAGTCGCCCAAGAAAAGAACCTGGGCACGAAAAACCAAACGACTGATCCGCTCTCAAACCCCAGTCCCCTTGCGTCGAGACTGTGACTCTACATCGTCAGGTGTGTATCACGATTCCCCTACAAGGGGGGACATAATGCCACAACATGATCTTAGCTAAAAGGCCGAACGTAAATAAGTTACAGTTTGACTGGTTGTCTCGAGTTGCCGACTACACTCACTCCAAATGGTTCCGTTTTAACAAAACTATTTCAACTAAACATAATATGTCATCCAAGCTATCATGGATTACGTAATTGCGATAATTTTGCCGAAGCCAAGCTGTAGATCTTTCATTATGGAACTTAATTTATTACTTACCCATTTGCTTATCTTAGGCTAGTATAATTTCTTACTTCTGTCTTCATGAACTCAGTGTAATTTTGTCCACATTTGGCAATCAGTAACAAATATACGAGTAGTCAAATATCTTTAGCCGATTATGGGCTTTAATACGTACTGCCGACAGGCTGACCTCGTATAGTTTAGAGTTATTTTATAAAGGAACTATAAAGGAATTCTAGCATAGTTAATGCGTAATTCATTGTTAACTACAGCAGGTATATGATCGCTCCATGGACTTCCTAAATCAATTAAACAAATCGGGACTTGAGAAATTTTGGCGTCAAGAATTATCTCTGTGGACCCATAATTTCATTTACTCTTTACGGTTTGACAACATGATTATATAATTTTGATACAAAGATTCTATAGCTTTTAATACCCTTGTTTAACATTACATATTCTTGCCGAATAATTTTAAGTATTCAACATGTTGTCTGGAAAAGTTATAAAATATGATAATATTTGATATGGTAATTGTTGACAATATGAATTGCGCACGGCCCTATTCAATGAAAAGTTGTAATGACACCAATCCAAGGACTCAGGTAAACCCTACTATACCATAAAGGCTTCCCAAAAAGTCATTATATGCACACACACACACACACACACACACAAAATAAGCCCCATAATATTAACCTTGAGTACATTTGAGCTGAAAGGACATTAAAATTGAAATAAATATATACGAAAATATGTGACATTTCCAAGACAAAGTTGTTATTATGATTATTTTCTTCAATATATCACGGGCATGAGAGGGATATTGCTTACAAAACTTAGGCTTAATTAAGTGTGCGACCTTTTTTAGATGAATTGACTTCAGTTAATCAATTACACTTCGCTGCCGTGGCTGCTGAGGGTAACCGAACTTAAAATATATTACCATTATAAAAGGTAGCAGATTTCATTTTTCTTGTATGTGACGACGGACGTTATGTAATACATCTTGGTTATGTAAGCAAATAATCATCAACCCATCTTTAATGCAAATTTAATTATAATCATTAGATTATATGTTGTATCACACACACAAAATACTAATGGATACCGTATCTTTCGCTTTGCGATCTAACATTAAACAAATATATGTTATACTCTGATGATAACAATGCTGTTATTTCTAAATTATTTGTGAAAACTTATGTTTCCGTACGAGAAATGAAGTGGAGAAGAATGTACGAAAAGTGGGCAAATTCATACATGGAATGTGGAATTCCAAAAAAAAAATTAACAAGAAACAATGATTGCCATGCTGTGAGACCCTATTGAAAGCCAATTAGAATATTTGTTTGGAAAATTTGATATCCGAATAATATCATAATCATCTTTACGTCTCCTCGAGAGGACATGAAAAAGAAATAAGAATTGACTGATGGTTTGATCGGTTGATAGTAATTACCATAAACGGTAGCGATACTGAAAGTGATAAATCTAATATATTAGTTGAAAAATTCTAAAATAGTTTTGATTTCTCAATTACAACTGATAGTATTTTATGTATACAGTGTAAACGTTTAATCTGAGTTAACCTAATGTTTTCTAATTGTTATAATTTAATATGAATATAACCCGGCTATCTACGTAGAGTTCTGAAAGAGAGTATCCATAACAGTTGCATGGTTTCTTTGTTTCCTATACACACAATATTGGTTAATTTCTGACGCAAAATTGCAACGGTTTACATGAATAACAGTATCTAATGCGATCCTGTACTGGAATTGGCAGTAATGTGGATACAAAACGTCCCTTAAGCACTCTCGAAAACATTTTAACCTTACTTGAGGGGAAAACCTGTTTATCTTTCTTCGTTTCCCATTGTAAACTTTAATTACCAACTGTCTTTTTCAATTTATTGAACCTTACACGTCACTCTTCCTACGAAACTGACAGCTCGGACGGTGAGAGTAATAAAATTATATGATGATATATACTAATATGATTGAGAGCGTATAACGTCACTTTAATATCACGAATAACCTCGAGTGTGTTAGCTCCGACCTCTGTATGATTGAACTACAAATCGAACGACTCATGTTAATGTATTAATAACAAAATCAGCTGTTATATGTCGAGAGGATAATATATCGGGAGCTTGTTTGGAATGACACCCCCTTACTGTGAAACAATCACATATACAATCATGTATATACATATATATTAGGGGAAAAGAATACAATAACAAAGGGATGGCTACAGCGTACAAAATACAAAATGAAAACTTAAAGTCTTAGTAGAGGTTTATAAGGGATCTAGAAAAGTTGTAATGAAAAGAGTGTACATTATGCTTAGAAGTT